>VZRU01011455.1:143678-202902 GCA_013398155.1 Pedionomus torquatus
TTTTTTTTTTTTAAATGCAACGCTCTCTGCTAAACAATTTTTCACACAGGCCTGCCTACTTCCTAGATTTTGTAAAGAGAGCTTCATAGTGGTTTATTGCTTAACACAAACTAGGTACCTGAAAGCCCGGTTAGGAACTCAATGCAGAACGTTTTCTCTCCAGATTTCTCTTAGGAAACTTTAACCAAATCCTTGCTGCAGCTCTCCTACCCTCCAGCAGAACTAGTTTGATACCTTTCCCCTTGACCAGAAACTTTCACTTCCCTCCATCTGGCCTGACCCTCTTTTCCTAACCAGAAGCAGGGGCAAAAGTCCCTGAATATCTTTTTTAAACATCGCGCTAATAAGAGTTCAACAGGCCAAAAAAAAGACCTTTGTCCTGGCTTCCTATCCAAAACCCCATACGTTTTAGCTGTAAGTACTTACATCCTTGCTTTTTTCTTACAGCTGTATTTCACTCGTGGAACAAGTGCTTGAATCTTTTCTTAAGGTTGTCCTGCTCTGTTTCATTAAAGCTTCCCCTTCCAGGATCAGCTCTAACCAGTGAGTAACCTTTTATGAGTCAGATGCTTGGTATCTGCTGTGGAGGCTGCTAGGCAACTAATTACAGGGGACCAGCACAGATTTATTAAATAAAGCTTTTATAGACCTTGGCTCCCCTTAAAGGAACCCGCTATCCCCTGACAACACGTAAAAGAAATCAGGTAACCTTTTTCTCCACATGAATGCCTTTCTATGTGAACAGGATCAGAGCAGCTGCTGTAGGAAACACTGCTAGTCTGCAGGCAGGATTTAATTATTATGGCAGGTGTTAACAGGTAATACTATTTAACATATGTCTGCTCAGCCATTCACAGGCAAACTTGTACCCCGAGTCTACTAGAAGCCATACAGCCACATACATATGAAACAGAGCCAATGGATCTGACTTTTTGAGAGAGACTATTAGTCAGTTCAGGACTGTACTATCCATAGTCACGTGGGTGCCACCAACTCAGAGAATAAACAAGAAAAGCTGCTTTCTGCTTGTAACCTTCCCTCTCCAAGACTGCAAGAAACCTAAGAGCACTAAGAAAACAAAAAGCCCTTTCCCTATTGTCTTCCATAATCACTTTTCTTGTAAATGAGATTTAGATAATTTCAGTTTTGCAGGGTTTGGGGTAGGGAATGCTATACAAGCAGAGAAAGAGTTTAATCTCTGTAATTGGAAGGAGCGTTGTTTTTTTTTTGTGTTTTTTTTTTTTTTTTTGTTTGTTTGTTTGTTTCTGTGCTACTTAACTGCCTTTATGGCAGTGCTGGTGGCTGGGAAACAAAACAAAAACAGGGAGTGCTTTGAAAATATGCAGATGCCATGCTACTTAAATCTTCCACAGAAACCTACGCTTCCAGGTTGCATGCATTTCTTAGGCCTGAAGGAAGCGTAATAATTTTAACATTTGTCATGTGTGTTGTCATTTAGAGGCACATGTCTGTTCTAGGCTGGGATACTTCATGGGCTGCTTCCCCCCCACCCCCATAATTTTGCATTTTCGCATCATTTATATGTGCTGGTTTCACATTTTCAAGATGTAGAATAGCATTTGGTGAAGATACAGTCATGGAACTATGATTGAAATTGCCTCTAAACTTGTATATGTAGTTTCAGTTGGGTTGGAGTACTAGAAAACAAGGTTTGTGGGATTGTTTTGAAAACATGCAAACTTCTGTATTAAGTTGTTGTTATGTCTGTTTAAAATAACTTATACTATTTAGTCTTGATTAAAACAAGCTTGTTAAAAAGACTATGAACAGTGCAATATCTAGCATACCGGCAAAGTGCAGCTCTGTTAATACAAATCCTCTTACTGTGAATTGGAATTTGAATGTACAGTTAAATCCATTTTCCATATTGTAACCAAAATACCCTCCCCCCCCAATACTACTACCTTAGTTTATGTTTGCATCACACATGACCTTTCTGATCTGAATTTAGGCCAGTGCTTCAGCAATGAAGAAATCAACAACTGAACACTTTTCTAAAGTTTTAACTGTGAGATGTACAATATATTATGTCGATTAACTGCACCTCTTACTTTTCTTCATCAACAGGTTCAAAAAGCATACTTAGGTAATTTTCAAGTCTAACCAATTTGTATACTACACTTTATCATAGTAGTTAAAATAGAAGTTACCAGGCACCTAATTAGATATGCAGTAAAAATTAGCAGCTAGTCAGAATGATGCTGTTACTTCTGTACTCAATGCTATTGATCATCATTTTTGCTGCTAATGCTTATTTCCAGATCACATAAAGTCAGGAGTTGCAGCTGTTGGATCTGCTTCTCTTTTGTGTCTTGCTGGCTGCCTAAATCTTAAAGCTGAGGTCCAAGGGGTGGAAATCAACTCTACAAAAAGACACCAACATCAGTCCTCTGCTAGCTGTTGTAATGAGTTATTTACAGGAAATACAAGAAGCACCATGACCAAAATTTTCCTCAAATAAGCATTAAGGGGAGCTTGATAAAGCTGTAGTAGCATAAAAAAAGTTGGTAGGAGAGGCCAAACTAACCTTACATGTAGCTTTACCTTTGTTTTTGGGATTTGTATTTTGACACCCAAGTTCATTTGGAGTTGTGGTTCATCCCTGCAGTCTTAAACTTGCTTGTGAATATCCATATGTTCTTTATCTTTTAACATAATGAAGCTAGCCCTACCCTGTTCAGGTAAGGTCCTTGCCAAAACAAATTATATATTTATTGCCTCCACACTCAAATAGCAGAACATATCACATCTGCCCACTACAGAGAATAATGATAATTTGACTAATTCAGTAAATGACAGTGTGTCCTCCAAGTTGATAGACTATGCTGCAGGTTCTCAGCACTGTGCTGCCTCGTGTGCCCTGTAGGCAAAGATTGTCTTTTTGTTCCAAGAGCTTTGTTGAAGATGATGCTTTTCTTTTCTGCTTCCCTTTCTTATAATGCTTCACTAATTTCTGAAACAATGCAATTAGCAGTAATTATAGGGAGGCTGGCAGAATGAGTAGAGATTTTCAGATGATTGTGTTAAAATTTCCTCTTCTAAATGACAACAGTTTTGCCTCATATAAAGAAGGATGGAGAACAACTCTGTCACTGCAGTAAATACCCTTTCTAGAAGCAAATTCATTTATCATTTCAGGAAGCTGATAGAAGAAAACAGAAGGAAAGAAAGAAAGAAACCAAAGAAAAATTAATTTTCTTCCAGTCATATTAAAATTACGGAAAGAGTGGAAAATGGTTATTATGACAATTATTTTTTATCACTGTGCATGATGAGTATAAAACAAAAGCCAATAAGACAAATATCCAAGTTTTCCATCTGATTAGCTGAAATGGACTACTTGTGTAATTTTTTAAATTATACTTGAAGTCCAGAAGTTTTAAAATATACTTTTCAAGTCTTAAATGTGGGCTGCTGCTTGAACGTTGAATGATGTTTGTTGACTGTTGCCTGCTTTTCTCTCTGAGACATGTGATACTTTTTCCGTAGGAAAGCAGCAATAGAAAAACAGATTTCTAGTTACACATTCACTGAAGAGTAATATACAATCTTTTGATATTTCAGTGAAATTTTAAATGTGAATATCAAACATATATGTAAACATTTATATACAGAAAAAGAAGCTAACAGCCTTCATCCTGACACCCTGCCCTTGACAACAATCAGCAGTACCGACAGGATGCTGCTCACGTTATTTGTGTAAGATATGAGTCTCCCAAATCTCACCTCCTTTAGCTGCCAAAGACTCCAAGGAGCCAAGTATGACTTTTACCTGCATTCAAAAGGCATTTCTAGGATTGTCAAGTTGCTGCCAGATCACCTGGACACCAAGTGTCCCTGGCAGTCCACTGGAGCCACAGAATAGCTTATGATCCTGTGTTTGCTATTGGTGATTGGGTGTTGCTATAGGATCATCTTTCCTGTTGCCTCAATAAAGCTTTGTTTTATAACGTGTCATCAAACTCTGTTATTGGTCAGCCCCCAGAAGACCATGTATCTTAACATTTTTGTACCATGTAAGGAATTCACAGATGTTATATGTTCAAGACAGAAAAAACCATTTTTCAAAAAAAAAAAAAAAAAGAACTGTTTCCTTTATGACATCTCATTCTTTTCATGTATTCTGAGTTCCTAGGAGAGGGCCTGAGGCAGTTAAAAACTCTCTAGTCATGTTCATTATATTCATACAAACTGTTAGAACACATGAAGGTGGGTGGTTCATTCTGTGGTTTTGTTATACAGCTGGGCATGTGTCATCCCACTATATGCCCTCTTTTGTATTAAAGAAAAAAAAAGAAAAAAAAGAGAGAATACCACCACACTCATATGGCAAAACTGTGCTTTGCTCTTTTTAATAAACAAGTTTATTGCTGGATACAATTTTCAGGTAGATGCGGGGAACATCTTTTTAGCTGCTGGGCTCTTAAAAGCAACAACATGGCTGATACTCTCAAAATGCTCATTTAAGCAGTAAAGGTCATGAACACAACGTTTGTCGCTATAAACTGTTCTCTGAATGACATTAAGAGACATCCAGTTAATCCTAAGTGATTTGGTAAAAACTTCAACCTTTTCTCAACAGTTTTTGTGTGATAAAAATTAACAGGGTTTTGATAGGTATGCAAATACATACTTTTAACTTGTGCAATCACAGAAGAAGAAAACAGCTATCAAGTATTGGGAACAGAAACTTTCTTTATAAATATGGCAATGCATAAGAGTGTGTGTCAGCCTCTATAAATACTAATACTCTCCATATGCCACAGTCATGATCCAGCATTTGGCATGGTATGTATATATATATACCTGCTGGCCACAAAAAGACTCATTGATGAAAATGCAGCTGAAGTAAAATTTGGTGTAATTCAGTCCAGAAATCCAGCCAAATTGCTCACATGTTTGGATTTTGCTAGTAAAAAAGGGAATTTTTGACACAGGGAAGCCTCCTCTGGGGAGGGCAGAAAATGTTCTACCCAGAATAGTTTGTAGACTAGTGGTTAGGGTATTGTCCTGCAAGAAGGGATGTGGGTTCAATAATCCTCAGAATTAAAAGGACAGAAAATCAGGTGAAAATAAATCTGGCAAATACTACACCGAACGATGACCATATAACTGTCAATAAAATAGCTTGGCTTGAAACTGCTTCCTAGTCAGAGACACGATGTTATACAGGTGGATGCTCTTTGGTATTAGTCAAATAAATCTCTGAGGTTTTAAGATGTACCCTGCCCTTCTGTTCTGCCTAGCAGTAATACCTCTTCAGTTTACCTCTTTCCAGCATGCTGCCACACAAGATAATGGGATAAGGATGTATGTGGGTCTCCTAAAGCTGAAAGATGTCTCCAGTGTGCACAACAAACCAAAAAAATATTTCAAGGTTTGCCAGATTAGATTTAACGTTTTTAGAGCTATAGTGATGCATCCAAATATTCCCTTGAACAATGCAGTCCTGTAGAAGTAATTTAAAATTAACTATGTGGCAAATAAATAGATCTTACATACTTAGGAAACCTCAAGACAGCTTTTTCATTAATCAATAGTTATTTGACATATAGTAGCTGCACCCTCTAATCTAATTAAAGGATTATCTGACATACTTATTGCCTTGGTACCTACCTCATGAGTTCCTGACACAGCTCTCCAGAAGTAAGCAAGGTCAATATTTTATAGAACTGTGGACTTCAGCTCCTTCACAGTGAATTTAAATATTCACAGTATATATAATGGTCTCCTGTTGAGTTCCCTAGATTCCATAGAATCAGCTGTTCTGATAATTTCCAAGAATAACAGAAAACTGCTAAAAGGCATGTAAGGGGCTATCATGATGCCTTCAGGAAACCTCCTTCTTAAGAAATATGGTTCAGTGACCTAATGCGATTGTTGAACAACAGCTATAGTCTAGACCAGCCTTGGTTTTTCTCTCTCTCCTTTTAATTTTTTTTTTTTTTTAGGGTGCCAGTTTATGATACAAAGATATAGTTATAATTCCTAAGGCATCCTGGAATGTATTTGCTTGTGTGTTCTTTCTGCTCTTTGTCATTGGCTGTTGTCATAACTTTTGGTTTCAAAGCCAAGAAGTAGCATCTGACACCCAGCCAAATTTTTTTTGAGCAGCCTCTTCTGAAAGAGATCAGTCTTGAGGAATGTTAGCTGGAGTTTGTTGTAAAAAGGACAGGGAACACACTGGCAGGTAAAGCAGATGATGAGACATCCAGATCCTGTCTTTCTTCCTAGCCCTCTTCTGTTTTGCTGTGTACCTATGCCCTGTAGCATCTGCTACTAGACATAAAAACTTGTATATGGAGTCCTTGTCTGCCTGATAGTCTGAATCCACCACCTGAAGTCTTTGCTTCCAGGAGTCTGGTCTAGACTCTTCACCACCCAGACATCTTGGGCAGCAGGGAAGTGAGGACACTGAGTCAAGCACAAGGATATTCGTTGTATTTCAAGGAAATTGTACTACAAATTTTTTAAAATTAAGCTTAGTGGACTATGTGACTTAATTTGATCTCATGTCTACTGTGAGCTAGAACTCAGAATTTTTGTCAAGGTTCTCCTATCTTCTATTTCCCTTTTAGTTCCATGTACACAGAGCACTTTAAGGTAAAGAGATTATTGTCATAGCCTTCTTCACACTGCTTGGTCCAGTGAAGCCTTTTGTCAGAATCCACATTGTACTTTGGGCATGCAGGCCAGTAACATAGAGTTGATAACCTCAGAATGTAGCCCTGAGGGCTTTACTGTAATTGTAATTTAATGAGGTATTAAGCCTTGGACCTCAAGAGGATAGATATTTTGAACACTTTGGAGAATTAAGGCATGAATTCAAAATATAATACAAAATGACACCCTGGAACATAAAAGGGAGTTTGCAGTTTGATAAAGATGCATTTTGCTATGTCAAAATTCAGTGTGCAAAAACTAAGGCACGTTAGCCAAATCATCACCAAATGTGGTCATTATCTTTATCTAATCAATAATTTTACATAAAGCAGACTACAAATATCTTCTTCTTCAGTCTAAAACAGCAATTTATGGTATTAACATAATCCAGGATTATGTCATTCTGCAGTGAAATTACTCCAGTTATGTTAGAGCAGACGCATTTTATCTGAATGCAAATCTACCTCAGGTTTTTCTTTGCTTTTGATGGCTTGCAATCACTTCCATATGGTATGAGATTAAAATGGGCTGCTCAGGGAAATGAAAAGAAGAGATATGGCAATTATGCCCAATAATGAATGTTTAAAGAAGATAAATCAAGACATCCTGTGTACTCATTTACTGTTGAACAAAGGAAGGACAAATACATTATACATAGTTTAAAGGTACACCACAGCCTACTAGAATGCCCAACTCAACCTATAAGGTATCCAAAAATTCATAGAAAGGTCTTCTTTACAGAGAGTGCTCAAGAAAAAATCAAGTGCACTACACAGGGAAGTGTGTATTGATAAGAAAATTCTGAGTGAGAAGTGAAGCTTCATAACTGAGAAGAAAATTCAAAGTGGAAGTGAGGCTTATCATCAGACTACTTTCTCAAAGGCCCTTATGAGACAAAAGTCAGTCAAAACCAATGTGCAGCAAATTTCATATTTCTGTTCAAAGACATCGTTGTTGCTGCAATGATGCAGCAAAAATTAGGATAGAAGTTACATCTATTTCATCGCCATCAATCTGATAATTTCTAAGAAAGAACTGGTTTAGACATCTGGGGTGATGACTTCTGACACAGCTCATCTGTTACTGCTTTAAGTATAGTTTGGAGAAAAACTTCTATCTTCAGAATTACACCAGTAAATCCCATCTCGAGGTTTGTTATCTAAGTCTAGCTGACTCATTGCTAATGAAACCTAACAATAAATAAAAACATAGAACAAAACTGGCGTTTGATTAATTAGTCTGCTGGATTTTTTTTTTTTTTAGTATATGAATTATTCTGATTTACATCCATTCTTTCACTCTTTGGAACTGAATTTCTCTTTGCAGAAGAAGGATCCTGACCACAAGGTGATTAAATATTCCAGGATGGGTCTTTCTGAGCCTCTTTTGTGGAGAATGTAGTGGTTTAGATAAATAAATCAGAGTCGTACCCTCTGGCATAACTTTTGAAGTCTTATGATATGGTTGTTCATCCTCATCTGCCTCCACAGACCTGCTTCTCCTGCAGGCACAGCATAGCACCATGCTCTGGGTTTCATGTAGAGATATTGGACTATGTGCAAACACAAATGCAGCCTTCCAACACAGCTGTACCCAGTCAGGACCTTTATACGGCACTAGCTCACTGGACATCTGCTATGAGATCCAGCATCCTCTACCATTTCAACACCTAGATTAGCTGAGGAGTCTGCCAGAACTGGTTGCTTATGGCAATCACCTGGGATGGAAAAAAAATGAGTTTTCAGCCTTCAGTACAAAATCACCCTTGGGGCATGATGCCACTGAAAAGCATTGTTTTCCTACAAAGGAAGACACTTTTACGTTTTCTCCCCCTTATAAATGTTAGTTGGTTCCACCTCTGAGCCAGCAGTCCTTCTAGAAGAGAAATGAAATGTAAAGGATTCTGACAACATGTGGGGGTTGAAAATTAATGAAGAATTTAAAAAAATCTTCAGCTGTATACAGAAAATAGAGCAGCTGAGAGAATGTCAAAGAAAAATCATGTGTCCCAAGTGCTTGGAGACATTAATAGTTTAAGTGGACTATTAATCTAGCCACAGCCTCAAATTACTATTAATTCCATTGAATTTTGCCTTTGAAATTATTACAGTTTAGGCAGACGAGAGAGGAAAGAAAGCCAGGTTTTTCTATGTAACATTAGATTTGTGAAAGGAGTGATGGTGTGGATGAGGTAAAATACTGATTTAAGTATTAGCGTTTGGAAGAGAAGTGGCTTTCATTTACCAGAAATAGGCAAAGCACAGGTTTAATGTTGCGTATAAACAATGTGTCAATCACCATCAGTACCAAAAGCCAGGAAATCTTCCGGGAAAGTAAAGTGACATGCCCTGAAAGTAATGTTTAATCTGCAGAGAGAGATGTTAAAGTTTGATCTGTCATAATATTATAAAGTGTGGTTCATTTTTATTAAGAGATCCACAATGAAATAGAGCTCTCCAGTAAAATATGATTTGTTTCGTCAGAGCTAGATACAGCCATCCTTTCTTAAGTACCCAATACACTAAGCAGGGTCAAAAGAGAATTGCTGTTGGTGGAAGGGAAAGGGCAGTGGAAAGAAACAGAGAAAGCTCAAAATATCCATGTTAACTTTCACACAGAAACCTCTCAGACACCTGGATTTTCATCAAGCAGGACTGATACTGTGCTGGTTGACACAGTGTAAAAATGAAGCTGGAAAGGAGAGGGCAAAGCAAATACGAAATACATATAATTCTGAATTTAAGTTTTAAGGCACATCAGTCTAAGACTTAATTTCTGCTCAAAGATCATTTTCTTACAAGGTTACTTCCTTCTTTAGGGGTCTGTGCTTGGCTGTCAAAATCAAAGCAAAAAAAAGGAAGAAACAAGATAACTTTCTTAGTTTTCTATTCTAGTCTTCTCTGTTCTAGGTTTAATAACTGTGATGATATTTTATTTGTGGTTAAAGTTTTTCTTAATATGGGAAGGAGTTATGTGTTTGAAAACCTTGCAGGAGATAAGGGGCAGATCGATGGTTTACTGGGGTTTCTGATGCAAGAAGGACTATCTCTGAGGTTGCTTATAAACTGTATTATACCAAGTAGAATAACCCAGGATTATTAGTCAAGCGGAAATGAATCTCCATTGTGGATCACTGACTGTGAAAAGCACCTGATGTTTTCAGCCTCCAGGAACTGCAGGTGGCTCAATGGCTACGAGTATGAAAGTGCGATGTGCATAACATCCTTACTGCTGTACAAATGCTACTACTGTAACATTTGCATACATGTGATATATGCAAAATCCATGTAGCATTTCAAGTAAATGAATAAGGTAACTGAAGGAGGATACAAGTAGTTGTTTGGTTCAAGAGGATAAATAAAACTAAAGAAAAACCTATGAAAGAGGCCTGTGGCTGTCTGAGCCTGCAGCACGACTCGTGGGGCCAGCTTTTCTGAGTATTTAGGCACCTAAAGATGCAAAGAGGTGCCTAGTGGTTAAAACTTTACCAGCTTCCTATCTGCATCTTTAGGTGCCTGAACACCTTTAAAAATGCATCTATAGCTCCAAGGGATAAAAGACAGGCCAACATTTCTAGCCGCTTGTTAATGAGTCACCTTTAGGATCCAAGTGGAAGCATTTGCATGCATATTTGGTTAATTTTAAATGTTGTGTTTGGATTAACAGCCAAATAATGGATTAGGTTTGGAATAGATACCACTAAAGTCTTAAAAGGTACTTTTAATGAGATTTAGTATGTGATAATATGCCTCAAGAAGATATCCCAAACAGTTAACGCTCTTACAGTCTGAAATTATCTTTGATTTCCTAAGGGATAATCCCAACTACCAGTTTATCAGATATTATGGAAAGATATTCTCCCATCCTCTTTCAGACCTGTTTTCACTTTGTATAAATAATTAATTGTTCCCTGAAGCAGGACCTTGAACTAACTCTCCAACTTCCTAGGTGTATTCTCAGCAACTGAATTTGTTTTACCTTATATAAATAATGAATACATCAACTATTACTGTGTATTTGAGTATATATTTAGTATGTATTTTCAGGCAAGTCTCTTAATAGAGCATATGCTTGTGCAGAATTTTTGACATTTTTGGCCAAAAGCCAAGGTTTTGCAAGTTTTCTGGCCATGACTGAGCTACAACAAGATTTGGTTTTCACTTGAAACCAAAGCAATCAGGACCAATTTGAAAATTCAAAAAAAAATAAATAATTCATTTAAATTTGAAAGTTTCAGGTTCAGGTTTCTGTTTTTAAAACATAAATATTGAAGGCATATTTCTTACTTTTAGTAATGATATTTCTTGCTAGCATAAAATTATTCTTTGGGATTTTTTCCTGTTTAATTTGTAATTATTTCTTGTAAATTCTGTTTTGTTGCATATCTTACTTCTGCCAAAATTATAACCTAAATTCAAAAATCCTCATAAACCATTGACTATTTTATGCATTAGGAACCCTGACTCTGAAGCAACCTTTCAGAGGCTTGTTAGTGATGTCATTAGAGAAAAAATATGTTCTGTCCTTGTTGAAAGGCAAATGGAAATGTTTCTGAATAGTAGACATTAGTCCTACGAGGAAACAGGGAGTCTGCAGACTCTGTCTCTTGTTTGCTCCAAATGAGATAATCTACTAAAATTTATGTCTGCAGTCATTACAAGAAACCATGTCTGGTCCAAAGGCCATATCTTAGTCCAAAAGCACATAATACAGATGAGATAAGTCATTGTAACTGAAATAATATGATTGTAAGGTTTGATTTTTCATGATCCATCAACACCAACATCACTCCCCCCACCCATAACACTGCATAGCTTTTCAGTATTTGTAACTTATTATGTTTTATAACATCACTGATTAGTGAGAACAGCATGATTTGGATGATCATTGGGTTAGTAAATGACTTACGGGTTTCAATACCTTGTTTGTATGTGATTTGCTGCTGAGCCGAATCCACAGCAGCCCAATCAGACTAATCGGTAAGGTTATGACTGCACAGCTAAAAAACAGACCCAGGATCAATCCTGGGCTTTGAGACAAAGTATTGCAAACTAGTTTGCACTTACACACTCCTTAGGGATAGTTTTAGAGGGGAAAGAGACAGAAAAATTCATTATAGAGAAGGGAAATGGTCTAACAGCCAAGAGAGGCTGACGTTTTTCAGCTTTCCATGTTTCCCAGAGTTAGGCTGCTAAGTCAGAAATGCCTTTCTCACAGAAAATACCAGAGGGACGATTGCACACGCTTATACCCAATAGCCAGTGTGCATGCCACTTTGGAGGTGGAAAAATATTTTCATGTATTCAGTCTGTCTGATCTGAACTAGTGTTCCCCAGAGCTTAAACCACCAGCCTGTGGGATATGCTAGGGTGGGTGAACTGCCTTTTGATGTGATCCCACCCGAAGAGTCTTTCAGATAAAGAATAAGTGTAGAGTCAAGAAACAAACTCTGCAGATGGATACTCACAGGATCCTGGATAACTGGATGGGGGCAGATGCAATTCCTCCTTTGCATGGTTTAATTAATTTAATAAAAAAGCAAATGCCACTACTCTGGTGGTTAGGACAAATCTTCTGATGTGTTGGTGTTGCAACTGATGCTTCATATCCTGTGGTGAGAGGGCTTTTACTCACAAAGGTGCCTTTATTGCTGCACAGCTGGGTATTATGGACAGAAAGGTATGTACAACAGCTCATGACAGAAAGTTCTGTTCCCATTGCGGGTGTACAGTTTGACCAAGGAGTCATGCCCCACAAACAAGATAATCTTAGGCATCAGCTAAGAGGTTGATGGAGACATCAAAACTTGGAAGACTGTCTGCCAGAATGATAACGCCTGTGATTACGTGTCAGCTGAATGGGAGTGTTGAAAACTTCAACAGGGCAAAACCATTTGGCTTCAATTTCTAACATTGCAGTTACATTCCTAAATGTATTTGTGATTGTACATCAGTCAGATGCCCAAATTTATAAGAAATGTCTTTAAATAAAGAATAAAATTCCTCCCAGTACACTGGGATTCACTGCTTTCCTAGTCTAAATAATCCTTATGGACAGATCCCCAGCAGGTATAAATACCTCTTTTCTTAATAATGCATTTCCTCTCTGTGCTTGCGAATCTTCTTTAACTGACCATCTCATCTCCTCCTGCTGGATAATCTTTTAATAGCCTCAGTCATTTTCTGTTTTCTCTTATCAAAGCATATGTAATAAATTAAGTCACAAGATGTTCTTGACTGGCTAAGTTCTTCCAACCACATCAATTTATAGGCACATTTTCATTCTGTCAAGCATTTTTCTGATATCTGTAATCATCCAGATTTTGTATCTCCTATATTTTGCAGGAAACATTTTCTCTATTTACTTACTTCCAAGCAGTTTGGGGCATGTGCAGCTAAGAAGTTTTCAAATCTTTAGTTGCTCAGACTCAGAAGTTAAGACATTTCCTGCTGGACCAGGATCAATAAAGGTTTTAGGTGCTTGCCAATGGCCTTTTAAGGAAATTATCTTAAACAGCCTTCTGGACAATGATCCTTTCAGAATGTAGTGGAGTTCAGGCACATTTAGAGGTCACCCATTCTCCCATTAATTCTACCTTGCTGAGAAAAATGCTGAGGGAAGTACAACAGAGCAAATACCTTTTACTCCATCAATAAATTCTCTTTCCCTTTTTGCTACCAGCACATATTGCTACAATTAAGCCACAGTTGGATGCAAAAGTACAATTATGCACTCTGCATTACTGTAGAAAAGAAATAATTACTTTAAAATAAATGTTATTCAAATACCCTAGCAACCTGAATGGTTTTAGATGCATACACTCTCAGAGAATTTCAGATGAGCATTTTGCAGTCTGAACTCACCTTACTGAAGATGCTGTAGTGTGAAGTTACATATTGAGTATGTCAAAGGTTAAGAATTAACTTTGACACATAGATTTAATCAAAGTGCATTTTTTGAAAGTATCTATATCATTCTTTTTGGTCACCCTTTTATAAGTGGGATATTCAGACAAAAATGCTGACCTACAGCCCTGTTCTCACAGAAATTTGCAAGTACGCTGATTATGGTTTCAAGTCCCCAAGAAAATTCTTCAGCAGAGAAACAAGACTCCTGTTGTATCCACAAGACTTGGTAGCATATCTTTTAATTGCTAAGGACCTTGATTTAAGGTAAGATTTCCAAGGTATAAATGAGACGAAGTATTTGTTAAACTTTTCTCTCATTCCCCTCTCCTAGAACTAAAAGGTCTGAGTTACAAGTTCTAAAGTAAGTATTTCAGACTAAAACTGCATTGACTGAGTAGAGAGGCTCCTTTTGTACCCATCAGACCTCTAATACAAGGCATTTGCATGTGAAGAATCATATAGCCTCTTCAATTTGGTACAGTTTTGTACGTCCTCAATGTAGTTAGAAAGGCATAATTATGTACAATAGTTTTCGCATATTGTGTTGCTTCTTTGGAGGCTAGATGAGAAACTGTGGTCAACAAGCTTCCTCCTTGCTGAAAGGCAGCGTTCCTCGAAGGGTGCTCATCTCATTCAAGCAGTGGAATTTGAAACAATTAGCAAGTTGTTTTCAGATTTTCATGGCCAGTGAATATAGGTGCCCAGACATCCAAAAAAAGGTGATAAAAATAAATCAACAAGCTGGTCTTGCTCTTTTCATAAATATTTAAAATAACTATAAGAAACCTAGAGTTTCCATATTCATTTTTGGTGTTCTTTAGACTGCCTGTTACATTCATTATTACTGCAATTGTTAAACAAAACAAAAAACCACACACACCAAAAGCCAAACTAAAGACTTCCTTATGTTTACCACTGAAAGCTTGTTATGGATAGTCTGTCTGCTTATGCATAAACCCAAATGACTGGAAAAGCCCCTAAGAGAATACAAGCTTCACAAAACTTGCATTGCTTTAGTACTGTTGTGTCTCTAGGTTACCTAGTTTCAAAGTGACCCTGAGTTTTCAGAGGCACTGATAGGAATATCTTGTCACTCTCCATCGCATGAGTGGTCATTTATGCTATTAGGGTAATAAGTAGAATAGATTTAACATGATAGAAACACTAGATTTGAGTAAGCTTCTGGGAAAGCTCTGCAAATTCACAAAGTTAATGGCTTAACCTCACAATTCTCCAATGGAAAATAAATTTTAATGGTTTTGCAGACTCAGTCTATGTTTCAAGATGTGAATTTCCCCTAACTCCACACTACTTGACTCCTGTTAACTGCTAAACTTAAACAAATAAAAACTTATTTTCTCATGTGGTTCATGGAGCTATACTAGCACTTCTTTTGTGAATGAAGAATAGGGCATTTCTCATTGGGTACTCAGAGCAAAGAGGCTGGAAATTATAACATTAGGAGGGCTTTTAAAAGTGCCAGTAAAAATATGTGAACAGAAAAATAACGTGAGGACACAGAAGATGTATATGAAGCTTAGCAGACTAACAACAGGATTATAGGGTATTAACAGATGTATTGTCTGGTTAAGGTTTGCAAGAGAGGAAAATAATATTTGCATTTGTCCTCTGAAAATATTGAAACTGCATGAACAGAAGCCTTTCGCACAGCTGGGCTAGGTTACAGAAGCCAAAATTGTGGATACGGTCTCAGAAGAACTGTTACCTGCTTCATAGCTGAAGTTCCTACAAGTGTATGGCAGCCCAAGGGTGGCAATGTTTACCCTGCAGAAGCTGATTCCAAGCATTTTGTGCAGCACTGGTTGGGGTTGTGTGTTTTTATTTGTTTTTTTTTTTTTTTTTTTTTTTTTTTTTTTTTTTTTTTTTTTTTTTTTTTTGAGTGATTAGAGGAATTTAAGGAAGAAAAGATTTCTTAGGAGATAGTGGGTTTTCAGCAGGCATTTGTAACATCCTAGACCTTAATTATTACTAGGAAAAGGAGTCTGTGAAATTCCAGGAAGCAAAGCCATGACTTGTGGTGAGAATTAGCTCCAAGGCAATAGTGAGAAATTCTGCTTTTGACATTCTGGTTTGGTAATAATGAAACAAGTCTCTGGTTTGTAGCTGCTCGGCTGCAACACAAAAGCTTTTCCCAGCCAATCAGTGCACAGGACACGCTTTCGTGGTTTCTAATCTTGTTCTTTTTTTGCCTTGTTCTGACTTTGCTAAACAACGCACATTGTATTAGCACAGCAATGCATATTGATGTTTCCTAGTATTACAGTGAAAAGGGAATACTGATCTTCTTGCTTCCATTATATGTTAACGTTATCTCCCTTCAATGGATTACTAGGAATTTATACACGTGCCCCAGAGTGATTTGTAATCGCCATCTTCAGTTCCTCTGTCCTTGCAAAGTGAAATACTAAATAGTTCACTTGCGTGTCTTTGCCATGTACTTAAATTACATTAAATATAATGATGAAGGGCCAGATCCTGCTACTCCTCATCATGAAAAAAATCCTGGGATGACTGGAAATCATAGTGGTATTTTGTACATGTAAGAAAACAGAAAACAAACAAACTGCAAAGAAACAGAAAATCCCTGAAAACATTCTGGTGAGATTTTAGTCTTTTAAACAGTGATAGCAAACCTGCTCATCTCCTTCCTAGGCCTCTGAATTCTGTGGCAGGTTTGGGTATTAAGTCCCTCATCTCCTTTGCATGCTTGAGTGAAGGAGGCAGGTCATTGGAAGACCTTAAAGCTAAATGAGCCAAGAATCAGCTGTAAAGCACAAGCTTTGGAACCCTGTAAGGAGAAGCTTTTCTAGTGAGTAGGGCTTCAGTTGGTTTCATATGTGGAAGATGGCATTTCAGACACTTTGCTCTTTTGTAAGGGCAAAAGTTTGTAATTTCTGTAGGCTGTCTTTCTGTTTCGCTTGTGTAGCTGGGGCTGGTTATTGCTCCTCCTTCATTTATGTGGGTTTGTGGGGCCTCTACTGCAGTGCCTCATTACAGGGCCTGTTAGATGGTAGGTAACATTTATGAATTACATTCTTCTTTTCCAATCCAGACCTCTTGCTTGATCCTTTGTCATATGCCTTTTCTTTCAGGGAAAAGAGCATCTAAGGTCTGGGGTTCATGATAGAAAGCTTTAACTTGGAAAGATGCTTTAATAAACTGCCATGGTCATGGCACATAGCAGAAATCAGGATATGCTGCTGAAAGGTTTGCTTTAATGTCTAGACTGTAGATATTTGTGTTGGATAGTACTTGTTCAGATATCGATTGTGAGGAGAAAAGTGTCTCTTTCCCAGGTCAGCTTTTATATGGGAAGCAGATAATGTGAGAGCATCCTAGATATTTGAAAATATAATGTCTTGATAAGATAATAGACCTCCATTTCTATTAATGTTGAAAGCCAGAAAACAGAAAATGACAATGAGAGTAACAAATACATCAGTTAATGCAAGCAGAGAGCCAAGAAACACTGAAGTTATCCACTTCATTCTAGACCATTTTCTGGTGAGAGCTGAACACAGCATGTGGCAGATTTCAAAGCACATAAATCATGCAATGCACAGTAATGCTTCTACCAAAGAAATGCATTTGAAAACAGTTTTATGACTGACTTCAGATATGCAGGTATAGATGACATTGCCAGTGGAAGACTCTGCATGGTGGTTACAAGATTATGGTCTTCTTTAAACTTTCCTGCCCCAGAAAATGCAGTGAAAACTTGGCACTGAAATTTAGCCATAATCCTTCAGTCTCATAAATTTGTCAGTCTTGTGCTGGACTAATTTCACACAATTTAAGAAAAGGTTTGAAATAAATAATTTCTTTATTTCCATCTTTATCTGCAGCATATTATTGAAGTCTTGTTAGACATTCAGCTATAAATATATATATATCTGTATTCAATATGTATAGGCATAGGGTTGGCATTATTTGCCCTGTATTTCCTTACTTTGGAGATGCCTAGATGTATAATAATAATGATTTAAAAGCAGTTTCAGCAGTTTCCCTAGGTACATCTGATTTCTGCACCATTTAATTTGCTGCCAGCAAAAGCGTGAGAAGTTGATGTCGGAAATAGTTATGAAGAATACTTAAAATATAAATTTAGCATATGTTTTTTGCCTAAACAGAACAAGACAGTAATGACAGTGACTTCTCTGGCTGTCATACTAGATAGTTTCTGAGCTTCAGGAGTTATAAATACCCACTGGATTATACACTGAAATATTTTTAAAATATCTGTTGCTACAATGAGATATACGAATCTGCATGAAGTCACCTGCACATTTGTTGAATTAGGCAATGATGCAAAACAACGCAGTCTTCCAAACGTTTTATTTTATGTATAAATCACATTTTCATCATCCATTAGACCACTGGCATTAAATTGTGGTCCAGGAATTAGTCAGGTGATGGTGATGCTGTAACAAAACTCTAACGCAAATATCTATTTTTTTTCCTTCCGTGTAAACATGAGGCCTGATTATTAGACTGAAAAATTTACAGAATGCCCTTTGCATATTTTCATGAAGAAATTTCTTACCCAGTCAGCCAGCTACTGAGAAGACAGATTTGTGTTTTGCATAAAGTCACTGAAGCAAGCTTGCCGAGTAGCACCTCTCCTAGATGTTATGTTGCTCTTTGGGCAGAAGGTGGTGCTGTTGATTAGTGGCAGTATCGCTCAGTATTCTGCCAGCAGAGATGATCAATTTGCTATCACTGCAGTCATTCTTTATTGAACTTCAAAGAAGCAGCCATCTGGAACTTATTCCAGTATTTGACTTCAGTTACTTTACTGCTTAACAGTGACCTACAGAAAAATTTAACCATGTTATTCTCCCCCTTTTTATGTAAATCAGAGAAAACAACCAGAAAAAATAAGTGTAATGTGATACATAATGTTTTGTTACCTGCATAAAAGCATAACACGATCTGTTCCTAAAGAAAAAAAGCAAGCATCAAAATATCATTTGGGGAAGTCAGAGAAAGGCTGCTATAGAATAAGTAAGAAAAAGATTCAGGTTTTATTCAGGTGTTCATAGACTTTTAAAGAATTCCATTCAACAGAGACTTCACATGGGAAAAAAACCTTTCCTCTGCAATAAAATGCAGAGTTCTATTAAAAATGTTCAGTACTTTTAGTGCTTGTGAGACACTGCAGACATCAGGTCTGTGCTCAAAAAAAACCGAAGAGAACAAGAACATGCATTATGATTTTCCTTCCCCATGCTGTTCTTTTTAGGTGGAAAAACAGTTCTTGTGATCAGAACTAGAAGACTGCTTGTTGGCAGCATGGGCATTTCTAGTGACAGTCTCAGTCAGGATTCCCATTGCAGAGGTATTTTTTGTCTTGCTCGTTAAAGTTGACTTCACTTTTAGTTAGCTACTCTGAGACTATTACCTCCACTAGAGGCTAGTCTTATTTTTCCATGCGACTAGATGAACTCATGGAGCATAAAGTTTTGTCCACAGGGTATTAGGACCTTATTAAAGGGCTAGACTGTAATTTGGAGTTTCCCCATGACAGGTTACCTAGATGATGGGTCCAGTTGTATAGTGACTGCCTGCTTCCACCTCATGCTTGCAGAGTCTGTAGGGACAGCTTTGCAGTCCTCCTCCTCTCCCTAACCTCTCATCTATCTCACATCCTGTTCTCAGGTTCCCAGCAGCACAAGCTGTCTTGAGGACTGCCATCACAAGCAGTCAGGCACTTTCCTGCCAGCATTTTTTCTTCCTTCTATTATAAAGAGGAAGCAGGGAAAGTGCTGTGGTCTTCATTTCCAGTGGGAGTTAATCCTGCAGTATGAGAATGTAAGAGTGGTTCAACTAGATCAGAGCTGAGGGTCACCTTGCAAAAGATCTCATGTCCACCTGGCAGGGCCATAGTGAAAAAAGTTTAAGAAAGATTGTAAGCATAAGGCAAGCTTTCTCCTGAATGCATAACCTCATTTTGAGGCAGTCAGCAGTTTACACTACCCCTGAGCAAATGATCATCTACTTTGTATTTCCTGACTCTCTTAAATATATTTCCTTTTTGAAACTCTTTCCACTTTCGACTTCCACAGCACATTACAGTAATTGATGGTATTCCACTGTTTAATGGGATGATATCCCATTCTTTCTACATTTACTTGCTGGTAAAAGGACTCTTAGAGCAGGGTGGGAGGGGATGTTTCTCTAGTTGTTTAACAAGGTATAATGAATGATTATTCATTATCTATCTCTTCCATACATCATTTTTCACAACTTTGTATCTCTTTTCCATATTGTCTTCACTATGGGATTTTTTCCAAAATAGTCCTGCTCTGTGTTGGTTCTGTGAAGTGTTCAGGATTCCACGTATACAAAATAGCCACCAAATAGTACCAAAGGAGAAATAAAAAATGCACACACCTTGGAAGATTCTAATATCAAAATCAGTACCTGCAAAGTAGTCATATCCTCAAAACTGCATGTATATATTGTATATACACATCCTAGAAACTGTCTTTGGCACCAAACTGCTTTTATTACTTATTTAGTGGAGAAGAAACAAAAATGCAGACAAGTCAGGCTACTTACCCAAGGTCATAGTGTTGGAGATGAAATAATTTTTAAGTTCTGAACACACAATCAGCACTACTTGCCTGTGTGTCCCACAGTTCTTAAGTTACTTCTCCTGTTGCATGCCTTTGTTATAGAATATTAATGCTTGGATTTTACATTTTGGGTGGTAATTATAGAAAAGTCCTGACTCTAATCCACAGTACTGGGTTTTCATAAAGAAAATTCTGTTCAAGAATAGGTGATGAAGCTTACTCTTGCAGGCACAAAAAGTTTAACAGTTTAGTTGTTGTGAGACCCCCAGATGCTTAGCTGGTCATCCACTAGAGAGATCAGAGATAAAAAAAAGGTGATATTTCAAGATGCTGCTTGTAGCTAAGAGCCTTCATTGCAAATTACGGAATGTGAGACTGCTCCATCAGGAATCCTGGGAGA
This sequence comes from Pedionomus torquatus, assembly GCA_013398155.1. Taxonomy (NCBI): domain Eukaryota; kingdom Metazoa; phylum Chordata; class Aves; order Charadriiformes; family Pedionomidae; genus Pedionomus; species Pedionomus torquatus. The sequence continues at coordinate 164,270 of VZRU01011455.1, forward strand.
CCATTGGTATTTCTCAAAGCGCTTTCAAGTACTTTCACAAAATAGGCTTACCTTACATTTCTCTATGCAACTAGTTCTTCTGTCTGCTCCTCACCTGTTCGTGTGACCTGTAGTTTTACTTCCCAAATTGATTTCACTTTTCATCATAACAAAAAAGAAAAACTGCAAAACTGTTCTTTTTCTTGGCCTTCTTATTGCAAAAAGACTTTTCCAGTTCTACAGCATAAAAATAAGTCTTTGATAGGATTCCCTGCTCATGCAGTGCTGCTTGGTTTCATAGTATTAATCATAATCATTAGAATGTACACTGTACTTTTTACTTCTCTTTGGCTTCTGCCCACACCACTCATGCATCTACAGCCACATAAACACAATGCACACATGCACATAGAGGACAAATGCAACAGTACCAATGATTTTAGGATCAGGATCTTCTTTCTGCATTAGGCTTTGAATCAGTGATTTGATTGCATTAGACAAGAATGGGCTTTTAGCCAAGCTGTTTTTTTGGGCACAGCCTTTGTTCTGAGAAAGAGCATTAGCAAACTCTTGCCTTCCTTTTTCTCTCTCAAATAAAGGTTTTAATTGTCTAAAATTAAAACTGAGTATCTTCAAAATATCAGGAAGCTGAAAAAAATGCCAGTAATATAACTGATGTGCTATGTAGAAAGTATTGGTGTTCTGAAGTCTGCATTCACTCCTAGTTATAAGTAATTGGTAACGTCTGTCCTATAAAACTCCTGTTCCTTTGGATGTGGCTGAGAATGCCCATATTGTAGAGTCAACTAGAAGACCTTGATGGTAAAGCATTTTCCATGATCGACTTTGTCATGCTATTATTAACCTGCAACTAGTGCAGAGCTGGTAAACTGAAGTGCAGAATGCTGGATTTTTATCTTTTGCTTATGGAGCTGGATTGTAGGATAGGCAAACTTGGAGGGCCCACTGTTGTTTTATACTCCATTGCTGTTGTATATGATTTGCTGTGAGAAGGGTGACAAAATGCATGCATTAAATATTGATACTTTCTGTCTTTGAATATTATGCAATTTTAATTACACCATTGCTCCCCAAACAATGAGATAATTGTACTTAGAATAATACCAAGGACAAAAATAAAAATAGTAACACTTTGTAACAGTGTATTCAGCTTGAAAATGCACTTTCAGAATAAATTAACCTAGGTATTGCAAGCAACTCACATGGAAATTATCATCATATGGGATATTCTTGTTCATAGCTACTATTCTCATGTCAAACCCTCTACATGAAGGATTTCTTCAGAGACTTAGTTCCCTTTTCCTTCTCAAGATAGCATGTGCAAAACATTAATTTATTTTACCATTACTAAGTTTTTTTAAATTGCTAGTGAGTAGTCATATTTTTGGAGTACAGTCTTCTGACATAAGAATTGTTAGAATTTATAACAAGAAAAGTATTTTTCTCTTGTTTATATCTCTGTATATGAGAGAAAGAGATGCAAGGCTACTAGAATGAGGAGAAACTGATACAATACACAACACTTGCTAGTGATTCACTATTACAGATGAGCTTTTTTAAACGGGTACTCCAGAAACTCCAATATTTTATTCCCAATTTACTGTATTATGATGTATTTGTGAGTACTCTGGGTATCTCAGGAAATTATCAAAGCATCCTTGGGCTTGGTCTGAGATCATCCTAAAGAAAAAGCTTATGCAGATTTTCTGGAAAAAAAATTTCGAAACTGGAATAGCATTTATGATGCAGAAATAGGGTGGCCCTATGTGTCACAATAAATCTATTTATTTGACCTACTGAAACCAGACAGTCTGTTGGTTTTTATGAAGGCTGTCAATTCATGAGACATCTGCAAAGAAAATGAAACACTGAATAGGTTTGATGCTGTATCTTCCACTATATTGGCTGACACTTTCTTTCGAGAAGGGAGAAGAATATTACTGCTGTTATCTCTCTTTCCTGCTATTTGGCAATGTACAAGGGCCTATACTTCATACAAGTTTACACTGACATCAGAAAAAGTTGTGCATGATTGAGTAAGAACATCACAACTGGTACCTGAACTGAAGAGTTCTATACATGGCTAAACTTCCATTAACTTCAATTATTACTTCTGCTGACAGAAGCACTTAATTTTTACTCATGAAATTGCAGTCATGTGGAATGATATTTCAAATCTGTGAACATTTGGCAAATTTCTAGAAGAGTTTTCACAGGAAGTCTTCCATAAAGTGCAGGTTTTGCTTGTATCAAAAATACTGATATGTATGAGTGGATGATTTGACCTGTTAATGCTTTTAACATTCCTCCTGAATGTTCTTGGGGAAAAACAGTACTTACTGAATTTCTTTTCAGAATTTAAAAAAAATGATTTCTCAATAACCTCTTTTCTCACAAAAGCTTTCATCTATTTACTGTACAATTTTTTAAGCACACTTTCATGGTAAGTGACTTTAGTATTTGCTGCTTACAACATAAATAGGAAATGTTTCTAGATCCTAAATATTAATCTCCTTATTGCCTCTCTTTGGACAGAAAAAGAATATGCACTGCTAGAAGCTCAGCCTGGATGCAGTATTTTCCCATGATAAATATCTTTTCCCTTTCTTCAGCCCTGGAAAGTACTTTTGTCCTTTATTTGCCACTAATGCTTATGATAAAAAATTAAATTACTGTTCATCCTTTCAATAAGTTTCCCTCTGAGAATCTCTGCTAAAGAACAAACATTTAAAAGGGATGCAGAAGCTTTAGTTTTATACACAGCCCTACTATATTATTCATTGCAATGCATTTTTAATGTCACAAAAAGAAAAGTAAAATATATTTTAATTTCTGAGGCTAGGCAGCCAAGTGATCCAGGGAATCGCAAATTCACAAAGGCTGAAAACAAATGCATATAGTGAGTGCTCCCTTCCCCACCCTCCAGACCAAACCCAAACCTACCTAGACTCCAGCAACCCAAAGAATTTCATGAGAGATTTGTGAAAACTTGCACTAGTTGAAAATCTCCTGAGACTGTCACCATGGTGCACAGATGCTGGGAACCTCTGACCTACAAGCATTCAGTGTGCTTCATTCTCCTTTTTCAGGGAAGAAATAGGTCAGCAAGATTGAGCTAATAAAAGAAAAAAAAAAAAAAGCTGAAAACAAAGCTATAGTTATTAACATAGCTGTTGGGATTACTGTGAAGGTTTCTCATGTCTCCCTTCTTCTCTTTACTTCTTATAAAGAAACCAACCTTATTTCTTTTGGTACATTTGTTCATAAACAAACTAATTTTGACTAAATAATTGCAATGATTTATGTGAGCATCCTTTTTAGTGTTTGAAACCTGGGTACTATTTTAGAAGAACAAAGAGTGAATAATGTTCTTTACTTTGTTTATGAATTGTCAGGGCTAATGGTTTCCTTTGTGTTGTATTCTCTTGGAATTCAGCAATTTATCTTCAATCCACAAGAGTTACAGCATCTAGTGAAGAATCGATTTACAAACCTCTCTGAACATAAGACTGCAGATTAAACCTTATGGACACTGTGTTCTTCAAACATGAACGCACCTTTTATGCTACACAATAATGGAATTGCATCATTGTTTGATACAATAAACGAAAAGCAGAGCAGGATTTTCAGCTTTTGTTCTGAAATTCACAACAAAGAGTCTAATCAACTGTAATTTTCAAGCATGCATTTTGAAGTTGGGAAATGTGTATGGTTAATAGATATTTCCATAGACTAAAAAACTTAATTTGCATTGTAGTCTGCCAAACATCTGATAGCAACCTACCATTACATGAAAGAAAACTGATCAGAAATTCGAGAATAATAGACACAGTTTACTTGTAAATGGTGACTGTGAGGGCTAATAATTTTAAAAACATAATTATTTTAATGGTGAAATCATCGTATTACAAAAGCAATTGTCACAAATCGGTAACTACTTGTTATTATAATTGTTCTTTATGGATTATTAGGACCTTATTTTAACAGAAGAGGAGAACATGTATCAGTGCAGGTAGTTGATAATTTTCAAAAGGCACCATTATGCTTATGGAAAAGATGTTATTCAGGTGCTTGACAAAATATTAAACCTGGTGTAAATCCTGGTAACATTACTGCATCCTTTCAGTCATTAATTTTTTCTCTTGACCAAGGCAAAGTTCAGAATTGCCTTGAGATGCATAGCTTGATTGTAGGCTGCAGGTGGATTTCTCATAAAGACATCAGAAGGTTTTATGGAATTCACTGCTTTTCCAGACTAAAAGGAAGAGAGATCACTTTATTAGTAGTAAAGGCACTGGCTGTTAAAAACAGGAGAGTAGAAAATGCCAGTGTTCATGAAAGGCATGTGGGAAAGAGGATTAAGTAAAATAAATAAACTCTGAGGCTCCAGAAATGGTTGCAGTTGAAGCCAAATTTGATTTTGATGAAAGGAATGTTCTATGAGAAAGGCATTCAAGGTGACATTTAGGCAGTTTTTCAGTCCATTAATTCGTGTTGATGAAGAAATCTCATTATAGACTGGACAGGAAAGCAAAACTAAATGCAGGAAAGAAAATTATTGGAAGACATAAACACAGAAATAACTGGATAAGCTTTATAGAGATTAAGAGATGAAAGAGCTTTCTGGGGAAAGCTGAAAGTATGAAGTCATCATTGTAAGAAATGAAGACATTTCTAAAATGTGACTGGTGAAAGTTTTGGAAAGAAAACAATCAACAACTTTAAGAGATCAGCAAGAGGAAAGAATGTACAAATTGGTTAAGCTGAGAGGTAACACAGTGCCTAAATTAAAATCGATGTTAATGTTTTGGGAGAATTTTGACTCAGCAGTCAGGTGTGAAGGAAGTATATATGGGAGGGGAAGAAATATGAAAGAACTAATTACAATAATTGAACTGCCTCAGTAAAAAGATTCTGCTAAAATACAAACCTAGAAAATCATAGTGAGAGTTTTGCAGATAAAAGCCATCTTAAAGAGTAAAAGGTGATGATGGTTAGGGCAACTTCAGACCAGGCTGAAACTGCACTGACTTGCTGCTGGCTGCTGAAGAAAGTGAGAAGGCCAATAATGACATTTGTCATTTTCGTTGACTTTTGTTTCAGTTTGATTGGAAGCATCATGGAAAGCTGCAAAATCACACAGCATTCAGGTAAGATAATTGCAATTACGAAGGCTGTGCTTGAAGACTCCTTCAGTCTTATAAAAAATTAATGAAATATTACACTAGTCAAAGCTTGGTATAATATAAGGAAGCATAGAATCACTATAGCTTTTCATCATATTCTTAAACTAGACAGTAAGAATGATAAATGAGGTAGAGGGCATGACTTGAGATGATCTAAAGTTAAGGTCCCTAACTAACACAGATGACATCACACAGCTGAAAAAAATTGCTTGAATTATTGATGAATCAAATTAATAATTAACCTTGGAAGATTGGTTTGGTCAACTTTGACTCATAATAAATGCCAAGAAGATGAAGTGGCTGCAACGTGAAAAAGAAGCAATAGGAAGGGCAAGTGAAATGTGGCATTTGTGAAGTCAAAGAATATGCAAGACTCGTGTGCATGGAGGAAACAGCCACTGTTGAGGTTCCCTTCAGGATGAGAATAAAGGAGAAGTGCTTCATACGAACACTTCTCAAAGTGCAAATGTATCAAATTCTAACAGACGGTATTACTCTATGGTCTGGAAGCAGTTACTTTAAATTAGAGAAACAACTGAGGCATTTGGTATGAGAGCAATTTGAAAAACAATTGGTATTAAGTGAAAAGATTTTGCATGAAGAAGGTGAAAGGAAAATGGTATATGGAGCCAAGGAAAGCTGTTGTATATATTGAAAAAATAATGGTAATAGCACTGCAGAAGACATAACTGTTCACAAAAAAATGCTACAATAAACCACGGAAATGCACTGAAATCTGCCTAGTGGTCAACTGTCCATTAGCTGTGTGGTCTGATACTTATTCAGGGTCTAATAAAGGACAGTGACCTGTGCAGGAATGGCCCATACGCCCCCCCTTGTCTAAAAGATATTCTATGATGAAAAGATGAGAAATCGATAAAACCAACAGATAAACTCATTCTCTAAAGAAATTATTTAACTTCTGGATAGGAATGGGGGGGAATAGTATCCTTTGGGATATTTTCTCTTCTTTGGACATACCCTACTGGTTATCTACTGCATTAGAATTAAATGTACGCACTTGCTACATAACTTCACTACCATTTTTTTTTGGTTTCTATTAGAGTGGAGTTGGGGAAGGAGGGGTGCTGGCATTTCCCCCAGCCCACCTCAGTGAACTTTAAATAGTGAAAACACAGCATCCCTCCTTTTGGTGAATAACACTCATATAAATGGGTTTGAATGACTCTTGTGTACCAGACAGGTTAGGATATCATGCATCGCTTGCAGAATTCTAGTGTTTTCTGGTTTCACAGCGTGGACAATGCTGCTCCGCTCCTTGGAACTGGGCTTGGAAGATGACCAATTTACTGTAGATATGAAATAAAAAGAAAATGCCTCCTCATTTTCACTAACATTGGCACCAAATAGTTCATACGGCACTAGCTGTCTGCATAACAATTTAGGCCTCTTTACACTTGTGGAAACATTTTACTAGCTTCTCTTTTCTGAAAATGATTCACATGTAGAAGTAGAAAAAAAAAAAAAGCTGGATCTTTTACTGATTTCTTTCCAGAACATATGTATTTTATGGATACTCTAAGAGACCTCAAGCTAGGCCTCCAGGGTATGGTGAACTTTGGGGCAAGATGGCTGTCATGCAGAAATACTCCTGATCCCACCACTTATGTTAGTATATGTCATATCAGGTAATCTAATAAATATCCTGCAGCAGTGTTAATCCCTCAGGTGTATAAGATCTCTTAATTACTTTTCTCCCCTACCTTCTGAGTTGCAGTATTTTATCCTTTGAAGGGAATGACTTCACTTCTCTCCCTCCTCAAACAGAATTATTTTTGCCCATTCTGCTATCTTGCACTTTTGTTGCTAGAAGACTGGTGCCTGAACCCTCTCTTTTTTTCTAAAATCTCTTTTTTCTTTTTGTTTTATTTACCATGTTCATGAGTGTTTTCAGATTAATGTGAGCATAAGAACGGCCATAAGAACCACGTCACAATAATTTCTATGTGAAAAGCCCAAAGTTTAAAATAACTGGAGGATGACAAGGTCCATATTTAAGTGATGCTGTATGCTTTTTTTTTTCTTCATCTGTCCCATCGCTGTTCAGAAATGATCCACAGAATCCTGTTGCCCTGTGTGAAGGCATATATATTATCAGCATAAGAATTGCTTCAGCTGCCTAGAGTTCAGTAATGTAAACCATCCCACATAAGTACCAGGGAGAAAATATTAAATTCAGAACACATACCTGCCATTACAAATTTATCAGTGCAAATAAAAAAAAAGCACATTCTTTCTGTCAAAGACTGTGCATGGAGGTATGCCATTTTGTACTGGCAGTATCTAATGATATTTCAGTCTTCTCCCTCACTTATCGGAAAGAAACACACTTGCAGTACTGGAAATGAATACTTTTACCCCTTTCAAACTCATATATTATTAAAAATTACAAAATATTACTTTGAAACTTGCTACATAAATTCTGGAAAATGTGTAATACTTACCCTGCAGCATAACCAAGTTAAACTCAAATCCACTATGTATGGAGAACTTTGCCAGCCAGCTAAGTAGAGTCTATGGACATCTTGATATACTTGCATGGTTCTCAAGGACATCAACAGGGAATACATGTGAAGATCAAGGGTAATTAAGTCCTTAAAATCAATTATTTTTATTTCAAATCTGCACATGTATAACTTTTGCTGACATACTCCCTTAACTACAGTATTGCAGATCAACCCTTTAAAGCCCTATCTTTCAATATGTAAGCTTATTTTAAACATCATGGTTGCTTTGTGCAAATACTTAACTTGGTCAAGCAGTCTCTGGAAATTTTTTCCATGTTTTTATTCCTTTTGTTATAGATTACCTGTAAATAAACAGCTGTATTTTTACAAATAGTTTATCTAGAATCATCGAATTGTGATACAGTGAAGTTCACTACATGTCTTTTCTGACTGCCCAGCAATTTTTCAGTTCAGTTACTTAAATTCCATTTTTCTAGTTCTGCCCCATGAAGCATTTATAAAAAGGAAGGACAAAAGTAAAATTACAGGACAACAGAGAAAGTATTTTGGATGCTAATTTTTTGGCATTTCTTCTATATGTGACTTTCATCCCCTGTCACTACATATTTTCCTGTGAAGAGAAATGGTCTGCCGAATATGGAGTTCAAGAGTAAGAGAATGCTGAGCTTTAATTTAATGCTTATAAACTTTTTGTTGTTGTTGTTGTTGATAAGATGTATTCATAGTAAACTTTATATTCTTTTGTCACTGCACAAATTTACATAGACTGGAAGTATTCCAAAGAGAAGTGTTTTTTCCAAACATATCATCACTGTTTCCAACAGCAGTCTGGCACCTTTTTGCTTTGGATGGGCAATGAATAAGCTGCATAGTTTATATTGTTAACAGCAAGTTTTTTTAAAACATTCTCTTCACAGAATCCTTAACTGCAAACTTTTTATATAACTGCCATTAGTACACCTAAAATATATTTATAAGCGTTTTAAATCCTTCTTTTCTTTACTCATTTGCTCAAAATGTTAAACAATTCTTTATGCAAAGCAATCTCATAAAATAATGATGAGTAAAATATAATTTTACTTGCTTTCTTTACGAGATTTCTGATACAAGAGAGATATGCAATAGTAATTGAAAAAACCCACGCTAAACCACAGGAATATGGGTTTGACATATCTGACAAGAACGTAGAGCTTTCTGTCTTTCATACCCTGCTTCCTGACCTGAGGAGGTTACTTGACCTTCAGTCTCTTGGGATACTGAATACCAGTAAAAATGTGCTCTGGAAGTTAAAGAAAGAGAAGGTTTCCTAGTAGTTCATGGTAGTTGAATGGACAAGATGTCATGAGGCTAATTGAACTTCTATCCCAGCTCTATTAGTCACTTACCCCTATGACCTAAGTCACTTCTCTTCTCTTTCCTTTGCCTTCCTTTCCAAGTTTTGGACTGAAATGTCTGATCAGGTTAAAATAATTTTGAGGACATGTATTTGTAGAGAGCTTGACACCATGAGAGGTTGATCCATTTTAAGTGCTTATGTACTGCTGCATAGGAAAAAAGTCATAAAGGCCATTTACAGGATAATTACAAGTTTTGTTCTTTGCAATGAAATTTGCCTAAAACATACCCATTTCACCTTATTCCAGACTACTGTTACTGTCTTTCAGTCATTACCACTCTTTTTACACCAATGCCAGATTTTCTGGGGAAGAGCTAGGGAAAAGACCATTTTTAACATGGATCATTTCACTAATCTTTGTCACAGACAGAAATATTTTTTTTGATGATTCAGAAGGGTTGGATGAAACTGAATTTTGAGGATATCTGCTATTACTCAGGACTCTGTGAGAAAATACACTGAACCTTAATGAGAAATTAGCAGATTTATGGATGTATGTATGATATAGGTTAACCCCAATGGGCAGCTAAACGCCATACAGCTCTTGCACACTACTGCCCCTCCCCACCCCTCCCCATGTTAGGGAAGAGGAAAAGGAAAATAAAAGCAAGAAAACTTGGGGATGAAGATAACAACAACATCAACAATTGTGTAATAATAATACTAATATCATAAGTAAAGTATAAGTGGAAGAAGAAAAAAGAAAAGAAAGCAAGCAATGAAAAGTAAGCCACCCTCTATGTCCGATGAATAGACTGATGCCCAGCCAGTTCCTGAGCAAAACACGGCCAACCCTCCTAAGCTCTTCTATTTTCTCTTTCATTGCTGAGCATGATATTATATGGTATGCAATGTTTCCTTGATTAGTTCGGGGTGTCTAGCTAGCTGTCTCCCCTCCTGACCTGTTGCACAGCCTCACAGTCTCTTGGGGGAGCAGAGAGAAACAGAGAAGGGTTTGATACTGTGCAAGTTCTGATCAACAAAATCTAGAACATTAATCAGTGTTGTTTTACTCAAAAATCTAAAATGCAGCCCTGCATAGATTAACTCTATTTTATCCAGGCCCAGTAAAATATATATTACATATTTTTTTTTTTTTAAACTGATAAACTTTTCCCCTGGCAAGACCAAAGTCAGAGTTCATAGAATCATAGAATCATAGAATGGTTAGAGTCAGAAGGGACTGTAAAGATCATGGAATTCCAACCCCTGTGCCATGGGCAGGGACACCTCCCACTAGACCAGGTTGCTCAAAACTCCATCCAGCCTGGCCTTGAACACCTCCAGGGATGGGGCATCCATAACTTCTCTGGGCAACCTCTTCCAGTGCCTCACCACCCTCACAGGAAAGAATTTCTTCTTAATATCCAATCTCAATCTCCCCTCTTCCAATTTAAAACCATTACCCCTTGTCCTATCACTACACTTCCTGACAAAGATTATTACACACCTTTCTTCCATAGTATATGATAAGCAGTTAAAAGCAATCTAGATACTGCAGTTTCTTTCTCTGCCCAAGGTGATTGCAGAAGAAATGTAGAATACCAAATTAAAGCCTTTGCATGCAAAAGTTTGCATTTTTTTTAACTTTTAAAGGAAAAAAGCATATCACAAGCTGTTGTATGAAGTGATTACTCATATGGTTTCACACTTAGAAGTTGTGGAATAACTTAGGTCTTAAAAATATACATTTACATTTATTGCAGTGTCTTAAAATACCTGTTTATAGAAATGAGTGAAATTCTGTGCTCAGATACTGCTTTTTTTTTTTTTTTTTAAAAAAAAAAGAGATATTTACACTTTACATTATTTATAGTACATTGATGGTGGGGTTTTTGTTTCATATTCTCCCTCTCCAAAGACCTTAAAATTACATTAAACTTCAAAGTGTTTTACGCCAGTGGTATATACCTGACAAACAACTATATATTGAAAGTCATCTTAGAAGGGAGATAAAAATCAACCACACAGCGACTTTTCATCCAGTTCCTTGGACAGCTTCAACCGTCCTGGTCCTATTTGCAATGTGTAGTTCCTCCGTAACATCCTACTTTCTCTACATCCTGTAATCTATTTTTACTCTAAAGCCCACAAACTTGACATATTCTGAAAATAGCAATATTCCAATCTCCTTTTCTTTTTTCCCCATGGATATATATCTGAGCTCCCACTGTTCACAGTAATTTGTAAGGCTTTGTTTCTACTGACAGATGTTATACAGAACTCAGTAGAATGTGGTGTCTACACAGCACTGTGGGAACTTGAATGACCCCATGCAGATAAGCTCATTTATGTCATGTGTCTATATCAATAACTTGTAGGAAGATGGTTGAGCTGCACAAAATTGTTAACAATGCCTTTGATAATGCACCCTGAAAATGTGATCCCTGGCATACGTCACTGTTTTTCAGTACTAAGGAACACAGTGGTGTGAAAAAGGGATTTTGCATCTGAAAGAAAGCCTATTGGGGCAAATAGACAGATTAAATATTCAGAAAGCTCACAAATTAGTTCAGCTATGCAAAACAAGTTGCTAACATTGTGGTCAAATAAACATAAACCTCAAATCAAACACCAACCTCTAGCAAAATCAGTTTTCATTTATTTGTTTTCTTTGGTAAATAAAGACTATCCCAGAGGAAACCCATAAGGCTTTCGGGTTCTTTATTTCCATAGGCCACTTCTAGCACATCCTCTGTCTTTCTGCACAATTCTAAAGGCAGAATCAAAGTTTTTCCTTATTAGGCACTGAAAGAGAGGGACGAGCGTAATTGTGTAGGGAGGAACAATTCACTCTCATCTAAAATTTCTGAAGAAGTTTTCTTGTAAACAAGGAAAGGACTGCTCAGTAACAATATTGATTCCTGTCAGATCTTTTTCTAATGCACTGCCAGGTAGGAATTATACTTGTACACTTGAAGGAATTGCAGTAACAATAGATTATTCAGATGGTTCTGTACGGGGGACTAATAATGTATATAGAAAAAGCAAACACAATTTGTGCAGTTTTGATGGATGACTTCTGACATTTATAAATGAAGAGAAATAAATGACAAACTAGTTAAAAAAACTATTGCATATTTTTACTGCATTTTATTTGGCAGCAATATGTTTAAATCTTCCTCACTTTTGATGCCTGGTATGACTGAGCCCAGATCTTTGTCTGGTACTATTGCAATACAAATTCTAACAATTCTACCTTTTTCAGTCCTTCTACCCTTCAGTTTTTCTACATAAAGCAGTCTCACATTTAGTAGTCACCAAGACTGCTGAAGTCAGTTAGCGTTTATTTTAAGAGAAGGAAGGACTTCTTATTGCTGGCTGACTCTACAAATGGTCACAATGCATCCTTGGTGAAAAAAGACCATGAAAGTAAACAGGGTTTGGCAAATTTTTCAAATTGTGCATCGAAAATTCAGCATGTTGTAACTGCAAGTAATGTGGATGTTTTATATCACAACCCTGCATGCTAACATTACTCAAAGATAAATGCCCTCGATAAACCCTATCATTTTCACACTTTGCGTGTGAAGTGTTGAAATAAAAAGCTGATGAAGCATAAAGTGTTGAAGTAGCATGTTATTTTCAACATTTTAGCTGTCATTTGCCATTTATTTCAACACTTTATATAGTATATGAAATGTAAAAGTCTGCCAAGTAAGCATTTGGAGGCCTGAGGATGTAGAGATGCCTCTGAGCAGCAGCAAGCAATGGAGCACTGCTGGTGGGTCAGAGACTATGAGAAGAAGATTGAAGTAGCTATCAACATTACAGGTCTAAAGACTATGGGAAGATCTGTGAAGAACCAGTGGCAATGGAGGTATGAAGCAGCACTGAAGGGGTTCCAGACAGAAAGTTCTTCAGGAATAACATGAGACAAGCTGAGGATAGCAATCATACATCTTTCATACCAGAGTATACATGTGAGGTGGTGAGGGATCACCACCTGCTCATAGCAGCAGGTATTTGTGGATGCCTGGATATGAAGATGCATTGCACTGATCCAATCAATCCTGGATATGTTGTGGGAAACCCTCTCACTAGTGTAATGGAAAATTCTTTAGACAATGCTATCCATGCTTCTGAGGTTCATTGTCACCTTTTGTGTAATATCACAACTATTTCAGAAAAAAGACATTGATTTAAAGGGTTCCATGGTCAATTAAGGACTTGTCTACCTGGAAGTCAAATTAATTTAAGATCCAAATTTAAAGTGTGTTAGTTAAAGTGCATTGAATCCTCATGCGAGCATCTTTTGAAGTGAGCTAAGTTAAATACTGCCACTATATTTCTGAGGCTGCCCACATGACTGTTTAAGGTTCTCTAAATACTCTACTTCAGATTCAGAGCTTTAATTAATTCAAACTAATATTAATTCAAACTAATACATCTTGATGTCTTTGATTCAACACTTTTGGAAATAAGCTTTTCAACATTTTTAGTTAACATAATTTTAACCAACAGTTTAGAGAAAAAGGTAGATGAAGCAGGACAGTATTTCCCCATTTCTTCATCTTCCAGAGTTGCATCAGTACTCATGCATATGAGGGAAGGCAGGGGGGTCAAAAGAGTGCTCCCCAGCTCTTTTCTTTTTCCTTTTTCATCACTTTCTCCCAGTCCCACTGTTTAGTCCAGGACTCACTTTAGCTACTTCAGGTCTATTATCATTCAGGTCTATTATCATTACTAAGGCACGAGTTCAGTAGGTTTGCAGTTAACTGGGTTCAACTTGTGGCTCACAGACTTTGTGAAGAGGTATGTTCTCATGAAGCCTGGGCATGTAGGAGATGATAATATTTTCTCAGGATTCACCAGCGAATAGTCCAGTGTTTGGACTACACCTGAATACTGGTACTTACAGATACTTCAATAGCAACTCATAGCTTTCCCGGCAGGACACCCAGAACTATGAACCAACCTCCCCCGCTACCCCATAGAGTTTCACTAGTACATTGCATAGGAAGGAAGAACTCTTTTACCTTTAAAGTTGAACATGTTTCCATTAATTGCTCCTGAAAACATACATTCATGTGGTGGTGTGAATGTGGTAAACTCCTGTCACAGGAAAAGAATAAATAAAACAGAATATACTCTACAAAGGCTGCTTGAATACATGTCTGTGTTTTTCATACTTATGTAGAAATTTGGTGCCAGCAGACTATTACTCAGCTACTTCATGGCTAATATTGCAAAATTAAGGCACAGAAAACAATTTCATTTTGGTCTGCTATTACAAATAAAGCATTAAATGAGGTAACCTTGTGTTGGAAAAACAGTGGATTTTTCGTTCTGTTCTAAGACTCAGGAGATACATTTCCACAAAACAAATACATATCTGTTCAAAGTTTAAATATAAAACTGCAACAACTGAAACACATATTCATTTATTTTTCCTATTCTGGACAAATTCGTTAAAGATAAACAAAAATTCTGCTGTCTTATCAAGGTGATTTCTTTTCTGGTAGGAGAATATAAGCTAAAATATTTAAAGTACTTCAAAGTGTTCCAAATATATTTAAAGTTCTTCAAAGTATTCTCAATATAGCAGTTATCTGTTCATTAACAGCTGGAAAATTGAATCTCTCAGGCGAAAACTGAGATAAAACCCAACTGTGTTGAGTTATATTGGTGACATCATATGACAATGTATTCTACACTGATCTAACACATTAGATCACATACTTTTTATTATTCAACACATTTTGAATCGATGGATCAAAATTATCCTGTCTTAGTTCTGTTCACTTGTGGGGAACTGCTCTAAGGAGGAATCTGAACCTCTGGCTTTTCATTTTCTGAGATTGTTACCAGGTAACATATTACTTTCTCAAATAAACCCATGACTTGATGTAACATGATTTCGGTTTTGGTTTTGTTTTTTTCTTTTTCTGTTTTGGTTTGGTCTTGTTTTTGTTTGTTGGTTTGTTTGTTTGTTAGTGAAATAGGGTTTTTGGTAAGAAATAACCATCAGTTTTCAGTTTGAGGCCTCATGTGGCCTCAGCATGACTTTTAGAAGAGGGTTCCCTGGGGCAGGGTGAGTAGATCATGCTGCTCATGTATGGTGGTGTATGGTGATGCCACCCAACTGTATTTCTTTCCTCCTTTTTCCTTCCCACTCCTGGCCTCATGCTGTTTTGCACTATTTCTGAACTTCACTGTGAGCTAATATAATTCACTAACCTTGCAAAAGGACAATATTAAAAAAAAAATAATAAAAAAATCATGAATCAGCTTCATGAAAGTTCTAATGAGTGCTAGAGCCCATGAAAAGGAAGGGTAGAACAACAAAAGGGAGATAAAATATACTTTGAGTAGGGAAGATCTCTGGTTTGTTGACAATCGTCTTTTAGACTGACTAAGCTTTCCATGGAAACATAGCTTAACTGTATTTCTAAGTAACTCATTGCTTGATTATCACTCACCTGCAGTCCATACTGGGAAAATGAGTTCACTGTTGTAAGCTGTTCCAACTTGAAAGGAAGATTATCCAGGTTACTGATTCTTAATTAAACTCTGTTGTTGCCTTTCTACTAACAAGAAATGAAACAGTCTTTTGGTATGTCATTGCTAATTTCAGGCACACGTGGAAATAAAAAGGTAAAAGTGAAAGGCCAATGTTATCTACAAAAGAACCTGCATTCTCAAACAATGTCTATTTTTCAGACTGGTGTGAATATGGATAGACATGTTGTTTAGCACTCTAGCCCCATCACATAGCATTCTATTAAACCATCAAAATGAGACTCTTACTTCAGATTACAAATTAAATGTTTGGTCCAGAGAACTTAGAAGCAGGGAATTGATTGTAAACAACTTCTGACATAATCTCAGGCTGAAGTCTGAAAACTGGAAACATTGAAGACCGCTATCTAATACCACTGGAGATCAATATAGCCCAAGACCAAGCACTCTCTGTTTCATAATCTTTATCTTTTCTCATAAGAAATGCCTGACTTCTCTGATGTAGCAGGGCAGGCATCGGGAGGCTTGGTGATATAATGGGTCCCATATTAATACTTGCTTGTCACTGACTTTTATATCCTGCATTTAAAGATATTCATTTCAGAGGAAAGTATTTCTACTCTACTGATTGCAGGGAGGCTTGTACTGTGGAGACTGTTTCAAACACCATAATTAAATGATTTTCAATCATTCTTATGCCGAAACTTTCATAGATTTACATCTACCTTCGATAGTTTGACAAAGTTACCTATACTCTATTGAAGATAAATGACTTGAAATTCCACCAATGAAAACAATCCTTACTGTCACAACGAATAGGGCTGTAGGCTGAATGCAGGAGCACGTCCCCTCTTCCCTTGTGACAGGGAGAACCAGCATCACCTACAGAGGGCCTAGGGCATCCTCAGACCTTCCTCCCTGCTGCACAAAACCTAACTGTTCTAATAAAGTTGGGTCATGGAAATCCAACAAGCTGTAGAGGTCTATGTTTGCCACATAGACCTTGCAAGATTTATCCTTTCATTTCTTTCTTAGGGGCTGATAGGACTGCCATAATCACAGCATTGGAGGCCATGGACACAAAAATGAAGAGGTGAAGCCTGGATCAGGGTGTGCCAGGGAAATATTGTTATAAAATGCTGATCCTGTGAAAACTAGTTATGTTGACTTCAACTGAAGTTTCCTCCAGAACAGCTTCTCAAGGTTAGGATGGAGTTTCTGCTCAGACTGAGCTGGCTGATGTTAAGACTAGTTATATTCCAGGCATTTGCTATTGACTTCTCAACAACTCTCACACTGAAGGAACATACATTAAAAAAATGCAAATTTTATGTTAAACTCTGAAATGGAAAGACCTTTTATAACAAAAGAAGCTAAGAAAGAGGTTCTGAAAGATCTAATCAAAGCTATGTAGCAATCCATTTATTACATTTTGAGCTTGGACTTTGCTAAAGACTGAAGGAAAGTGGAAGAAAACATGAATCCACAAAACAGGAGCAGAAGTGTTTGTGTTTTATGTTGTAGTTTGTTTTATCCATAACATGGCTAAAACCCATCTTAAGGTCTAGTGGACACATATCACTAGGCTAGAATGAAAAAATGGGAGCAGAGAAAGAGTTAAATTAAATAGATGTCCAGGTACAGACTTCAGGGTTTATCTGCATTACCATGAGACAGACAAGAAGTAAGAAACCCCTGCCTGGTTTAATAATTTTTTATAGCAACCTGCTGATCAAGTGAGATATAAGTAGGTATAAAGGAGGTAGAGCAAAGATTGTGGTTCATTTAAGTGAAGGAAAATGTAGAGCTAAATTTCTCAAGGGATGTTGTTTTTTTAATAATTCTGTATTTTTTCCGAGGTTCTGCCTCAAAGGAGAAATAAAAAGGACAGTCTTTGGCAGATGACAAATACTTTGGAAATGTTTGGGGTAAAATACTTTATTTTTGAAAATTTTAGTGCAGATTATGGTTTTATTGTTTAGCAAAGAAAAAACTTTATCTTTGTTTCTTTAACACTGGGATACTGAATTTCAAATGTTCACTTTCTTGCTGAATGTCATTGGGAATATGCAAAAATATTTCTGTAGCTGAGGATAACAAGCCATCAGGTGGTACTTGGTCAATCTTCCTTGTCAAAGATGTTCCAGTTGGCATAAATGACTTCAGTACTAATTGAGACAGAATGAAAAAGAGAATAAGAACAGCTTAATCGCTGTGGAATGCCTCTAGTGCTTTGTTGGTGCTGAAGTGAAGTAACTAAATTATTGGCTGAAGAAATTTACCCATTCTCAGTGAAAATATGACCACTTCAGCACCTTTCTCTTTTTTTTTCTTAAAAAAAAAAAAGAAGAGAGATCATGGTCCCATGAGATTTCAATGTCCACCAGAAGTACAGAAGTCATCACAAAGAAATTAAGAGCATGTATAGGACTTGTCTGCATAACTGGTCATTTCTTGTTTCCTTGCTTTTGCTTATGCTATTTTTAATTTTTTTTTTAATGGTACTTTTCTCTAACTGCAATTATATTCATTTTGTCTGAATTAGGAGAGATTGTATTTATTTATAGCTGGATTTCTCAGCTAGACGTGTAACTGATATACAGTGATAATTCTTTGCCAGTTAACTGGAAAATAATGTATTTCCACATAGGCTTGTGGAGAAAAACAGTGACCACTGATGCATGTTTGCACACTGTATTTGCTTGTAGTACCGGTTAAACTAATATGGGCTTTCAGAAATTCTGGTTACTCAGGCAAGCTAAAGACTGGGCACATTATCTGTACCTTTATTTTCTCTGTGCTTCATATTCAGTATGTAAAGCATCTGAACATCAGTACATTGAAGTAAAATTGACACAGCTTTTTGTAAAGAAGGTTAATAGAAAGATTTTTTGGAAATAGCTTGCTCATGATCTTTCTACTTGTGTTGTTTTCCCTATTTTAAAATAGAAAAAGCTAGAAGTTTTAGTTTTACAAATACATTTCAAATCAAAGCAAAAAAAAAAAAAAAGAAAAAAAGAAAAAGATTAAAACGTAAATCTGATAGGCAATTATCTTTCAAGTTTTCAGATGAAAATACAGAAAGCTTCTAATAAAATAGTCAAATCCTGTAAGAAGCATGAATTACCTATTGAATGGACTTCATGAGTGAAAAAAGTGTTTGCATATTAGCTAAACTACTGATAATCCCCATCTCTTTAGTGGATCCAGTTGATCTAGTAGACTTTCAATGGATCTAAGTATCAACATTTAAGAAATTAGAATTGAATCAATGTACATGTTACACATGAACTGACAAAGATGAATTAAGCTGTTTTATCTAGCATAACCTTCTCTGGATTATTCGCACATTACTTTCATTATATCTCATGCAGCAAGAGTGATTCAAGTTTTCTTTACCATTGTGCCTGTCATCCTGTCATATTCTAATGTCAACACTCTGTTTATTAGGGACTTTTTGCCCAGGAGGGGTTTCATTTTTGCCTTTGAGTCAGTGAAGAGAGAAAATATCACTGTGTCCCTGCATTTTTGCATAGCATCACACCAGCATAGCAAGTTGGTGACTAACTGTGTTGTCATAATAAGTGTCAAGGATTTCTACAATGTATTTTTGTGGAAACTTCTAGCTTGCTTTATTTTCATTGTTGAATGGTTTTCTTTTTCTGTTTCCACGCTGCTTCGTATGGTGCCACTAAAAGTCTGCAAGCAAAGGGTGGGTTTAATGAACTACTAAATCATTATAGTAGCTAAAACTTCATGAAAAATTGTATTTCATTAGGGAAGGACAGAAAAAATAAACAAAACATCAGAGAAGCAAATCAGTGAACTGACAGTCTTGACACTTCCAGTTAGAAATTCTAGGTCAACTGCAAACTCAATGTGAAAAATCACTCATAATTACTGAAAAAATGAGTCAGAAATTGTGGCCATGAATTCATCTCCAGAGACATAATTTATTAAGCAAGATCTCTAGGTATGAACACTATATCATTGGTACCATTAACTTTTCTTCCCTAGCACTTTGCTATATTTGGAATTGTAGCTTTTCATCAGTGGGCTCCATTTTAAGTATGAACATTCCCAAAGATCATGGCATAATATTAAAAATGCAAATACATGTGTACTTCATGAAGGTATAAGGTCGTTTTCAGAGGCATAGAAGAGATATATGCTTGTATCATTCACATACCTTTGAGACGGTGTTTTCCAGGATACTATTTATGTCTAGGTTGAGTCTGGGAATAAAATATTTGCATAACAGTTTTACAAAGCTGAATCCATGGGCAGCAGAATCCATAGCTCTGATCATCCTAATAAAAATAAACTATTCTCTGTAAAATTATTTCCTTTTTTTTTTTTTTTCTATAAAATTTGTTCTATCTGCAAGCTCCAGCAAAAACACAAAACACCGTTTCCTGTCTTGCCCTTTCAGTCTCAAATACTGGATACAGCAACTTTTTCAACTTTTTGGTTTTTTCCTGACTCTGGTAATATACAGTTGTGCATAGAGTAGCTTGTTTTGAGCATAAATCCCTCATTTTGCCAAGACAACGACGGGAGTGGAATTGTAATTTAAACAAACAAAACAATATCATTGAACATACAGCCATATGGAGAGAATTGCAGGGTCAAGCTATTCAAGGAGTAGAAGTCCATCTTTGGACTTCATTCAGTTAGTCATCTGGAGGAACATCTTCAAGTCACTTGATATTCCTAAAAGAGAACCTAAGAAGAATTCAAGCACCAAAATTCAATATTGTAATGGAGAGTTCCTTTCCAGTGCCTGGCAGTCACAGTGGTTGTTGCCTTCCCTGAGCTGAGAAGTTCTGGCCATGGCTATAGGCAGGCCGCTGTCCCTCTGTAGGTGCACGTTCTCACAGGAGTTAGGCATAAACATCCTAGATTTGTTCCAGAAGTTTTTTTCTTTGTCACTAGGGACTAGATTGACACTGTGTACACCCAGGAAGGAATCAGATTATGAAAATCTGATTGAGTATGCCTCTTTTTATTAAGTATTCCAATTAACATACTCAACATTAGTAACACTACTAATGAGAAAACAGTAGAAATTAGAACTAGAAAAAGAATAGACTAGACTTGAAAAAAATTAAGTCACAGAGAATCAGAGCTCCCTGGGGAAAACAGCTAAGAATTAAGAACCTTTCATAAGAAATAAAGTTAAAGATTTGCTAAGGACTGCCAGGTAGATTTGTGGGTGAATGGTATATTGTTCTTTGTATTCTGCCATGTGAAATGTTGCTGTCTTTTTTAAGGAGACTGTAGGAGTTTCTTAAGCATGCTTCCAGCTAATGAAAATCAAGTGGCCATAGAACAGGAAAGAATAAGCAGTAAAGTTGATATATTTGAATCTAACATTAAAATTCAACAATAATCCTTCACTCCTTGAGTATGCCTCTTTTTATTAAGTATTCCAAAGCAATATAATTAATTTACTGGTAGCAATTAACATACTGGTAGCAATATCCTTGAACAAGGGTTGTAACTCAAGAAATCATGCTTAATAAAATATCCACTGTACTTATAGTGACTCCTGCATAATGGGAGACCCGATACCCAAATGTCTGAAAGTCAGTAAGAAATGAAAATGCATTAATAAGGAACTAGAACAGGACTGATTATGTACCAAGTATTCTACATTATAAAGAGCTGCTATAGCATATGCACAGGATAAGCTGATAAGAGCATTTATTTGGTCTTTGATTTATTTATTTCTAACTTTAATAAACCACTTACAGGCATGCACAGTCCCTTTGTCTTCTTTGTGACAATCTGACACAGCTTGGGAAAGCAAGTTCACTGTTCATTAGAGAAATGCCACCCAGAGGGTTCTTTCAAAAAGCTTTGTGTATTTCAGCTGGGAAAAAGAAGTCTGAATGTTTTCCATAGCCTTGCGCTTCGATTCTGATGTACTGTCATTACCAGTACTGCAGAAAATAGAAGTGATATTTCTTATTGTACTGCCTTGTAGACTGGTGTCACTAGGGAAATACCATACCCTGCTTTATAGGCAACTGTCCTATTTTAGATGTAGGTATATCATAAAGAACTTTACACTGACAGGCTTTCTTGGAGTGCAATACTTTCCACCCAGGTGAGTGCCTATTTTTATTTCCGCTATACGATAAAGTGTATCCCCTATTTGTCTCTGTTTTTTGTCCATTTATAATTTAATAACATCTTTACTCTCTTGAGTTTTAAAAAATCGAACGGATTTTTCTCAGGGTGTTTTTCACTGCCCTCCATTTTCTTTTTACCTTAAAACCTGCACAATTAACTTCTGTCACCTTAAAAGCCTCTCACACAACACATTGCTCCAGTTGTTGAAGCATATGTAATTACATCCAACAGAACCTGTCCTGGGGCAAGCTGATTTCATGCAATTTTTATAACACCTTTTTTCATTATTTAAGCAGAGTGAAATCTTTAGGACAGTGTGATTAAACTGAAATTGGAACTATTAAAGGTACGGTATTCTGAGAAAAGGCTGGCTCTTACCATCTTTATGAGAAGTAGAGTTATTTTTTCTTTATGTTTTGTAAGTAAGAAAAAGTTCAATACTTTTTGGCACAGATATTGGGCACGTATCCAAGACAGTCATCATTATGATTTTTCACGAGTCCACTTTAGGGTTTATTAGTACTTTATGGCTTGGGTTGTAGCTTCATTCAGTGTAAACAGAGCCAGTGATTAATATGAGATTACAAGTCCATCTAAAAATCTTTTCTGACTCCAATAGAGAAAATCTGTAAAACCTATTTGAGGAGTAAAAACAAGTCAGGTAAATGTTAAGCAAACAGTTCTGGCGAGGTGTTTCTTCAGCCTTAAGAACTCATAATTGCAAGCACAGAGTACATGGATAAGCGTTGTAAACTGATTACTAAAGCTTGCTGGGATGGGAATTTCTGCTTCATGGGACATTCCAGATTGGATGAGAACAAAATACCAATGCTACAGCCTCCTGCTTTGCAGAACAAACTATTTTGGGCCCATCACCTCACCCATGATCAGGCAAACAGGGCAGCCTGCCAGGCAGCTGGGGAGCTGGGCAGCAGGTAAAGCAGCCAGCAGGCAAAAGGAGGGCTAGGCAGGCAGCCAGCCGGGCAGCTTGCTAGTCCATCTGCCAGTCAGGCAGCCAAAAAGCTGGCAAGATAACATGTTGGTTGTCTCCCCGGCTGCCCAGTGAGACAGGCTGGGAGCTGGTCAGCCAAGCAAGCCACCTGCCTGCCAGGCCAAAAAAGCAGGATAGCCCTGCTGCCTGCTGCTTTCTGTCAATGACTCTGAAGGAATGCATATATACTTGTGCAAAGTGCCAATTCTAGTCTTCTGACATCCAGCTATTCCAGGAGAATACATTTACCCAGCTCTGCTTACGATAAATATCTATTTTTAATATATTGAGTTTCAGTCAGCTACAATGAAAGACTTGGTTGTCTACAGAAAGACTTGGGTGCAATTTAGAATTAAAATTATGAAATCTAACTGTTACTTGGTTGCATTTAGCTCGTTCAGATTTGTATTTTCAAGGTGTTCTGCCATTGTGCACTTGCAGAAGCATGTCATGTTCAGCAGCTTGCCACCTTCTGCCACTTAATTCACCATCAAATCAAAGAATTGGGCATTTTTCTGCCTCAGTTTCTGATTAAATTTTATCTGGTGCATTTTTTTGGAGTATATCTAGGTGTTCCTAGAATACATGCAGATCCATGGCACACTGATGCTGAGAAAAACACTTGCAGTTCCTGCTTAGAAAAATGATTATTCCGTTTACTGAGGGCAAGACAGACACGCACCCTCCTTCTGCCTCAAGGATTTAAACTCATACTTAATTTGCTGGAAGGCCATCTTAAAGACTATGTTTGAAGGAAGTAGATAGTGGAAAACTTTGCCTGCCTAGAGGTGATGGCACCATGGCACAAATTATTCAAGATCATAGAGAAAGGGCATGGAAAGATTATGGCTTTCACCTCTGCTGGGAGGCTGGCACTCTGATTCTTACTTCAGGGCTGTTTCTGTACATTATCATAAGGAGTCTCTGCATAAAAATAAAGAATATGGTAAGAACAAGGGCTGGAACTCCCATCTGCCTATTTGCAGATAGGTACTCTCACCACTGGATGCATATAATTATTCATATTTACCTTTTTCCCCTGAAATATTTTATTTCTCTTGGGCATCCTAGCTTCAGTGGCTGGGTTAGAAAGTACAACCTATTCACCCTGTTTTATAGCCTTAGATAAGGACACTGCCTCCAAACACTGATATGGGGTTTAACACCAGCCTCTCACAGATAATCTGTTCACATAAAAGTTGGGCAATGCTGTTTCTATGTGGTGTGCCTTAAAAGATTTCTCTCCTCTCAGAAAGAAAGTCTCTGGGCTCAAGTTCAGGAGCAGACTCCTTTGCCCTGAGTAAAAAGTCTCAGCTCCAGAAGGCAGTAGCCCTGGGGACACATGTGGGGCCACCTGCATAATGCTTTGAATTTTTTCATACAGCAGAGAGGATCCCTAGGATTGAGTTCATGATGCACTTCCCTCACCTCCCAGATCTCTATGTCAATGTTACTTTTAGGGCTATATGCTGAGGTTGAGAGGACATAATAGCAGCATGTCCCCAACTTTTATATTTCTTTTGTGTGTGTAGGTCTGTATGTACATATGTGTGTGTGGGGAGAGTCAAGGATTGTACAGTAGATCACATTTCAGGACAATGGAAAAAACACTGTAGCTGCCACAGAACTCAGGGTTTATTAGCACTTTTAACTGATCTCATATCATCCCAGTCTTGATTCAGTAGCACATTATGAAGATGCATGATCTGGGATCTTGCTCATATTCCTATTTGCAGCATTTGGGACCTAGCTATGCTTTGACTAACTGAGATTGGATCTCATATTTTTGAAATATACACAAGGTCAAAACAGGAATACGTAGCATGAGGAAGGAGGAATCCTGCTGGTTTTGACTTCATATAGGAAAAGCAGAAGAGTCAGGGGACTGACATATAAGAGAAAGATTTAGGAAGACAAAAGAAGAGGAAAAAAGCAAGAAGTAAACATAATAAAAGCATAAAACGAAGTTAAAGCTTTAAAAATGAGAAAGCACAGGATTCATGGGACTCATACAATGTAAGGGATGTTTTTCCTTTTTTTGTGTCTGATTGGAAAAGGGAAACAATCAGATACCACGTACTATTACCAGACTGAGAATATAAGCAAGTTTATTATGAAGCATTTAATGAATCCACAATATATAATTTTAGATTATTATTAGAAAGCAAACTGAGTACTGACCGCAAAAAAAGGATGAGAATGCAGAAGCTCAGGGAAGGCATTTGCAGGAACTCAGAATAAAAATTCCTTCATCCAGTTCTTAACTTAATTGTCATTGCTTGATAATCATGTTCATCCCTGCATTCTTATGAGGGCCCAGTGTACTACTGCAACACTGAGGAATCATGCTCCCCGTTTCAAAGTAACATCTCTCCTTTTCTGAACTTCTTGTTTTTTCCAATGGGTAACAAATATAAATCTTTCCTGTTAAAAACACCCCACATTAAAGTATCACAATAGCATAAAGATCTCCCATGGTTTTAAGTGCTGCACAAGTATTCAGTGGCATTTTGGGAAGCATGGGTTGGAGTGTTTTTCCTCCCTTATTGCTAGCTGCTACCTAGATTACTGCAGGGAGCGTTAAGAGAGTCTTGGGACCTATCCGTGGAGAGAATGTTCTCAACTTGGTCAGCTTCAGGTGAA
The DNA here is from genome assembly GCA_013398155.1 of Pedionomus torquatus. NCBI lineage: Eukaryota > Metazoa > Chordata > Aves > Charadriiformes > Pedionomidae > Pedionomus > Pedionomus torquatus. The sequence goes on from VZRU01011455.1 coordinate 189,575, forward strand.
CACATTAAAAAAATAATGCAAAGTTTATTTAAAGTTCTAAGACCACAGCAATTTGAATGGAATTCTTCTTGTTTAGGAAGATGTAATGTGAGGCAGCTCTGAGGCTCTGGGAGCCTATTCTTCTCTTCCCCAGCCACACACAAGGCAGGAACACTTTCCCTAGCCTCTGTGATTTCTGTCCCATGACCCACATGTTTCCTATTTCTCCACAAATTTGTTACCTCTTTTTCATTCCAGTGCTTTACTGGAAATGAAAGAAGGCATAGAACCAGGAGAGGCTGTACAGACATCAAAGACAGCAATGAAGATATCATGATAATATGACTGAATAATGCTGTGATGTGATTTGGTTTTGGTTGCTTTAGAAACATTGCAGTAATGTAACATTAGATGTTGTCCATGCTTCTTCTGTATGGATTATGTAGTGCAAAGGAAGTTAATCTCAATTCTCCTGCTGGGAACTTCACTGACACAAAAGCAATCCCTGTCAATAGGAAGACCAGGCAGCCAGTTCCTTCTCAGCAGCCCTGGCAGAAAGAGAACTATATATCTGCTACACAGATAATCACTGTATTCAATCCTACTAATACGTGACAGGAAAAGACAATATTGGCAAAAATAAACAAAATATATAAAGGGTTCATCCTGCAGCTTCTCAAGGAATTTATTTGCACCTTTTCAGCTATGTGGTGATTTTCGACATGGTTTATGGGCTATTGAAGGACTGGGAGATTTGTAAGAGCTTGCAGAAAATCAAACCTGTTTCTGAAAGCATAAGCACATCAGACAAGGGTCTTTGCCTCCACTATGATTTTTTTTTACAGTCCACAGACTGAGAGTCAAATGTTCTAACTCACAGAAAAATAACTTTGCAACACATCCACAAAAGTGGCGGAGAAGCTGTGGAGGTAGTTTCTAAATCTTAATGAATATGGTACAGAAGTAGGTAAAACACGACTACAAAAGCTGAGCACAACCATAGAGATGACATATTTTGACAAATTCTCCTCCATTACAATAGTAGCCTTTGTGCACTACTTTCTACTTTCTAATTTAAAAGCTGAATCTGTTTTAGCATTAATCCAGCTTCCTGATGATGACTTTCATAAGTTTGATGAATCAAAATGCTGGACATGTTTTCCTTTTTCTATGAGTTGATCATTCTGCAGTTCACAAGATTTTACTTTCACTTAATTAAACATTTCTGTTCTTATGGACTTGTTTTTTTACCTCCTACCTTGGGGGAAGGAGGACAAAGATAAGGCTGAAGATAGCACCTTTCTTCCTCTATGAGCAATAGTTTCAGTGTTAGATATCCTACCAATCAAGCAGGCTGTGATATTGATCTTTTACTGTTATTTGGGGCAAACATAATTATAGTTCTCTTTTGTTTACATTGTTTAGTAACATTACAGGGGCTGACAGCTGTATGAGCATCTCAGAAGAAAGAAAGAAACTTGTGAGAAGATTGTTCAGATCAAGTTTTGTGAAGTATATGCATTTTTTATAGCTTGCTTTGTACTGCAGATAAACTCAATAGGCAAATGCACATTGTGGCGTATTTACAAATCAGTAATATTCTACTTACATATACCAGATCTGAATATAAATTATAATCTCCTGCTGAAATTTGAAATGGAGCAACTTTTTAGAAAACAGGTAAGTTGCTCAGAAGGCTGGAAACAAAAGTCTCTGAGTCTCTTTTTCACTGCCACTGTCTTATTTCATGGTCTTGAGAAAGCCACTTCATCTTCAGCCCTATTTTCTCTGTATTCCTTTGTTTACTCTATTTAGTTAGGCTGTAAATGTCTGGGATAGAGACTGTGTCCTTCTTTCTTCGGGAGGTAACTGGTACTATAGCGGTTGGAGAGTCAAACTAATAGATATGCATAAAACTAATTAATATGCATAAAACTAATAGATAATTCTGCCAATGCATCTGGCAATACAAAATATTCTTAATTGAGAAACTTTATAATAATTCATGAGAGGACTCCAACTTTAAACGATGCATTTCAGAAAACTGAGGATTGAACTACAACATCAACTCTGCAATGGTAAGGCAGAGAATTTGAACCATGGATGCTTCCATATACCACATGTTGTGCTGTACTTGCAATTTATATGCTTTTGCTCTTTGGAGTGGATTATGCTAGTTTTAAAGTTCTTTAAATTCTATATAGAGTGGAGACAAGGCATTTGTTCTACAAAAGAGAGAACTGATGTTGTAGGCTTCAATGTTACAGGTTGCTGCTATGAAACAGAGTTTGTTATGCTTTTGAAGCATCACTATTAGAATGGATAGGCTGTTGGTCTCAGCATAAAAACGAAATGCAGGCTTAAATCAATGTCAATAGACATGTAAATCACTGATGTCAAAATAACTGCTAGTGTTTTAAAAAATTAAGCAGGGTGGTATTATGTTTCCTCAGTTGGCATTGAATGAGTTCAGTATATTTGAATGACATATTTACCTTAAAAAGTTTCTCTAGAGTTCAGTGTCACAATCACTGGAGGTCAGAAAATCTGCCTGGACACACACCCATGACTTTGCTCTCTGTGATTGTACCACTAATGCATTTCATGTGATCATGTCATTTAAATTCTCTGTGCAATCATTTACCAAATGATTCAGACTTAACTGCAGCACCTGACAGAATATTTAAATAATTAATTAGAAAGAACATACAGATCATTGAATGAAACTATTGTTAAAGTAACTACAGAAAACAGCTATTGTTTTGTTACTGCAGATGCATAAATAGAGATATGCTTTTGGAAGGTGGCTATTAAAGATTTGCATGAATTTCAGCTTCACAGACAAAACAAAAAACTGACTGTTGGAAATTAGCAACTACTTTTCTATAGATATTGTCCTGAACATTTTACCAAACGTCTTTTTTATTATATATATAATTTAATAATTTTTTTAATGTTGTCTAATTTATGTAGAGGCTGGCCTGAAGAGAAGAAATAGATTTGATTCCTTTATCTTCTTTGTTACATGCTGTTTATGAATGTAAATATCTTGTAGCACTGGCTTCCTGATTCACAATTCATGGGTTAGAGGACTGAACCTTCAGGTAATCATTCAATATTGATATTGATACTAACATGTTAAAAATAAAAAGGCTGCTGCAGAAAGAAGTAAGAGTTGAAGAGATTGGAGCCATAATGGTCTTGTTTGAATGCTGATAAGAAACATCTGAAATGTGAGCAACTTCATAAAAGGTGAATAAATTGAATAAATCTAAAATCTTTCAATTAATATTGGTAATATAACTCTCAAGATTTTTGACAAGACATCTTGGGATAACTAGTAATACGTCTTTATTATTTGACAAGCATTTCATTGACTTGATGGCTTCACTGGATTTGAAATGGGTCTATGCAAACATAATAAACGAGTCTTAGATTATGCAGAGAGAAAATTTATTTTACCAGTTATGGAACCTACCTCTTTTTGCTATGGTTGCATATATAGTGCTTCAAATAGCTTATTGACTAACCTTGAGGGAAGTTCATAAAAACCTTTTCATCTCATGCTGAATTATGATCATACTGACTTACTCTAGGACCATATTAAACAAATGAAATTAGGTGAGCCATCATAGGATATGTCAAAGTTCAAATCATGAGCTTTTTTCCTTTGTTTCTTTTTTTTTTTTTTTTTTTTTTTCCCTGAGAAAAAATATTAAGGTATAATGGCTTGCTTGTATTTAAAAATGTATTTCAGAGACCAAAAGAAATCAAAAGAAATCAGGATGTGATCTCTGAAGATACAGTTCTCCATTACCTATGTTAAAGTACTTTGGATAAAAGGAGTAGGGAAATATAGAAAAGAATTGTGCATTTATAGAAATATTACAGCGGCATGAAGAGATATCTGTTGATATGACAAGATAAGGCACAATGAAGAAGACATGAAATAGAAGCATGTAGGTATTAGTTTTGACACTTTCAGTGTGCTTTTTCTTTTATTTCTTGGGTCATAACTTAGGTAAATTTTCTTGCTATTTTTAGAGCCTTTTAAATTGATTTGGATTTTATCTTGCTTTATGTTTTCTATATCAATCCATTAGAATAATCCTTTATAAAGTCACTGAGTCTGCAAAGCACTTGAAAAACTCATCTATATCATCCTTGAGTGAAGGCAGGATCAACACATGCTTTTTATAACCTCCACTGAGAGATACTCTTCAACCCACCTGGACAATCCTGACATAGGCTTTAAGATGCTAACAATTAGCATTTCCCCTTACGTTTAATCTGAAACTGAAACTGCTCATAATTCATCAACTGCTTCTTTGAGTTCTTTGAGATGAAATTCAACTCAGCAGCTTCAATAGATTAGAAAATCATAGAATCAATCATAGAATTGTCTAGGTTGGAAGGGTCCATTGAGATCACCTAGTCCAATCATCAACATAACTGATAAAAAATGACAACCCAGCACTAAACTACATCACTAAACACTGTCAATCCATCTTCTAAATATCTCTAGGGATGGTGTCTCAACCACTTCCCTAGGCAGCCCATTCCAATGCTTAATAAACCTTTCTGTGTCAAAATTTTTCCTGATATACAATCTGAACCTCCTCTGGCACAATTTGAGACTATTTCCTCTTGTCCCTGTGACCTGGGTGAAGAGACAGACCCCTTCTTCTCTACAGTCTCCTTTCAAGTAGTTGTAGAGAGTGATTAGGTCTCCCCTCAGCCTCCTCCTCTCCAGACTGAATAACCCCAGCTCCCTTAGCCTCCCCTCATAAGGCTTACTCTCCAGACCCCTCACTAGCTTTGTTGATCTTCTATATATCTAAAGCAAGATAAATTCTATTACAGTCCCATGTTACTGGGACCATAGTCTCAGGTTATTGATACTGTCAGTGATAGGTGTCTAATGACAGCTAGCCTTCTTGATGGTGTCATGATCTTAAGCACCATTATCTTTGTAGCATGATTAGTCCATAGTTTTTTTCCTCCACTTAAGAGTGGACTGACTTTTTCTTACCTGGTCTTCTAATCATTACTGAATTTATTGTTTTTTTGTCAGACTTCTTTGCTGTTCCCAAACTCTTTTTAGTGTCTGTGCCTCATTTTCCCCCCTCCTTGTACTTAGGAAGCTAACCTGTATGCCTCTTTCCTGTCTTTGTGGACAACAAGCATTTAGCCAAGTTTTCTCAAGTAGAGTCAAGTTTTTCAGGCTCAAAAAATGTGGGCAATTTTTCAATGGTGTTTTATCTAGGTATTCTAAGTTTACTGAAGTTGTTTTCCTGAAATATTTTGTTTTTATTTTTTATCCCAGTCCTGAGAATCATAAACTCAATTCTTTTATGAACATTTTATTTCACACTTCCTCTTGCTTTTCTATTAGTAGTCTTTTAATACCATGGAGGGTAAAAGCTGTTCTGAAACCTTTGTAAAAAAAACCCTTTGTTTTTAATCTGTTCTGTTGCATTCTCCTACTTTAATTAGTTTAATGCTTTCCCACTTAGTTGGCAACTTATGGAGCAAGGACACTGTCCTTTCTTCCTAAGGTGCAAACCATCCTGAACCTGACATTCATGACATGTAATCTTATTATCAAGAGAGCTGAAGTGTATTCAGTAACATTTACCTCTGGAATATAATTGTTCCTTGACTCTCCAATAAGAGGACTGACTAAAGCACTACCTGAGTTCATCTACCTCTGTCCACAGATCTCAAGAGTCGCATCTGATTTTGCATTTCCTGTTATATTGCTAGTGTCTAATTGGAAGAGCTATACTAGACAGTAGTGCTGGCTGTAGATAAACTACCACAAACTTTCAGAAGGTTATTAGCTTTATGCTCTTGGAGGGCAACTTATTTTTCAAAATGCCTAACCCATTAATGAGGAGTATGGATATTTCTGTCTCCTTTCCATTTTCTTGCCTCCTTTATGGTGTTTTGCTTTTTCTTTTTCTTCCAACCTTACCTGCTGCCAGTAGAGAGTAACACTTCCTCATATCAGAGAATGACTCTTTGGAGGTGGAATGTACCTGGGTTTTGTTTCTTGCTGTCTTATTTAATGTTTTTGGTTTTATGGTTTGGTTTTTTTTTGTTGTTGTTGTTCTTCTTTTTTTTTTTTTTTTTCTTTTAACATGTTGTATTTAATCTTGTACTTTGAGGAATGTGGCTACAAATCATAATTTTCAAGTAAAGCAGAAATAAACTATTAATATGATATGAGTCATATTATACAATAAATGAACACTTATGTCAGGATCCTGTAGACCTGAAATTTTCATATTCTGTAGTTATTTTATCTACTTAAAAGATAAAAATGAAAGAGGTAGACTTGAAATTCTCTGAACATATCTGTATAAGGAAATTATTGTTTAGGAAATTACATATAATGAAACAATATGACATCCATTTCTTCTTTGCAATAGTCCACCACACTGTTGCACTCTATAGTTACATTTTGTGAAGTCTTGCTAATTGAAATGTCAACACTTACATGTTAGGAATCTGCAGTGATGACCCCCTCCAGAGGTCTAAGGCTTTGGATTCACATACTAGTGTCCTAAGGCTTTTTCTTCCATATGAACAAAATCCAAACGAACAAAACCAGAAAAAGTAGCCTTGGAAGACCTTCCTGTAAATTATTTTTTAGCCAAGAGGGGTAGAGGAAGAAGAAACCTTTTAATTTACTTTATGATTTTGTATGGAATGTGTGTTTTTGCCTTAAAAGTTTAAGACAACTTTTATTATTGGAATATCAGGTATCTTACTTCAAATTAAGCTTATAAATATAAAAAAAAAAAAAAAAATATGTCAGGAGTGAGAATATTCCCTAAATCAGCATCCAAACCCAAAGATCTCCTTAAACAAAGCATTTGAAAAAAGGAAAATTTGTAACTTGAAGCTTCCTGTGTTATTGTACAAAATTGAGGGCATTCGAGGAGTTGTTATAACTCAGTCAGACTGAATAAGATCTGAATTCACACAGCTGTTTGTGAAGGTAGCTGCTGAAAGTACAGATCAAAAATGCAGACAGGATCAAGAATCATATGCCAAGCAAGATTATAAAGGAATGGCAGATACTATGAAGCTGAATTTGGTGTATAATAGAAAAATGAAACCTAAGGCTCTCACTGAATGTTACTCTGGCTTCTTCATTAGTGGACTGTAATTTCCACCAAAGTTCTTATTCGTATTTCATGAAAACTGTCAGATAAGTTGATAACTAAATTTGAAACTGGAAAGAAATGTGGCTTCACAACACTTTGGCAGTTAGAAATTTAGGTTGTTCAGTCAGTAAGCAGAGGAACACTTGAACCATAGTCCTCCTTTTTTGGTGTGTTTTGTTTTTTTTTTTCCTTTCTTTCTTTTTTTTTTTTTTTTTTTTTTTTTTTTTTGTTTTGTTTTGTTTTGTTTTTTATTATTACAGCTTTATTGAGGCAATATTTTTGTCATTATGCAGAAAGAAAATAAGCCTTCCTTTTAGACAGAGGGCATCTACATCGGAAAGTCTACGTGTCTTTTCTAAGGAACATCCCTACTTCAGAGGAAATGAAGTCAAGAATGTTAATTTCTGAGGGTTCCTTTCCATGGGAAGTCTTATATTAGATACAATACAAAATGCTACTTTCAGGTTGTGCTTTTGCATGTACAAACTCTGGCAATGATATGTTCCTTGTGGCCACAAAATTAAGTTGTTTCATTTTAATTTTCTCCTTCCAGAACGCTTCATAGTTCTGCTTTCTCATTTACATCTTGCTCAAATAACAGTGCCAGTACTGCTCACCGGATTAATCTATAAACAACTTCCCATATTGCGCCTCTTATGCATTCTTCACATTCTCTTCCCTGGCTATGAAGAGGAAGATTGATTTTCAATTCTTTCTCCCAATTTTTCAGATCACCTAACTTAATAGTGTTGGCCCTGCTTACATTAAAAATCTGCTCTTGGAATTTGAAGCTGAATGACACACACCACATTCATTTTTCAGATCCCACGGCCATGTCTTATCTCAAATAACTGAACTCCTACAGGGGTGGATCCTGAAATCCATTACATTCTGTCCTGTCTCACTTCTAAAAAGCATTTTACAGCACCCTTCCAGCCATATCCCTCCTGAAAACAAACAAAAAAAAAACAACACAAAACTTTTCATGACTGCTGATATTTCTATTCATTGTCACCTTTCTGAATACCTTCCTTGCTTTGTCTTTATATGTTTGAATTTTACAAGGACATAATTTTGAGCCGTGACTATTTGCATTCTTCCTTGAGTAAGGGATAGACCTTCATCTGAGGTAGTTTGCATCAGCCTGGAAAACAACAAAAGAATTTTGAGGGAAATCGAAAAGTCATTTGTGGCTCTGAAAGACAATATAAACTACTTTTGCTGAACTGCAGACCTTAACAAATTGTCCATGATTGGAAATGCTGACTTGTCATACTCGTAGAACAAGATTTTTGACTGTCCTCTCATACTTCCTATAGGCTTACATGAAATTAACTATCAACTGCCAACTTTGTTTGGAGAAAATAGACTTCTACGTGTATTAATTTAAAAGATAAATTCTGAACCTCTGTTTACCTGTCAGGTGTTATCCTGCCTAAATGCTTGGTGATAAATCCAAGGACAAGGATGAAAAAAGAAATTCCACAGGAAACAAAACAGAAGCAAAGTAAATATGCTCTCATACAGGAGAATTAAGATTTTTTGAGGAAATCTATTGACTGCTGACTGCCTGGCAGTACAAAGTTTGGTAAACCATGTCTTTTTCAACTCACATTTAGACTTAGAGATTGCCAGTCCCTTACAGATGCTGTTTTGAAAGGAGTCGTGGTGGGGAATATGCAGAGTGAATCAGGAAATACCAATATGGCACAATGATATCTGCCAGCTGGGATAGAAATGAACAGTCAATTTCCCTCAGCCCTCTCTGAAAAGGCAAGTCTGGAAATATGATGTAGCTGATGGGTAGAAAGAGCCTTTGTTGTTCTTAATCATTACTTTGTGCAATATCTACTTTTAGGCTAATAAATAAGGCCCTGTTTTGAAGAAGATATTTTTAATTAATTTTGATTTCTTTCTGTCAGGGACTCCTTTAGTTAAGAATGAGAAGACATATATAGGTACCAAATGAGTTTGCTGGGGCATGACTCTTATAGATCCCATAATCAGGAGTACAAATCAAAAGATGTATTAAAACAGCTACATAAATAATCACAGAAAGAAATAGAGATTTCTTGTTAGACAATATCTTGGTGGAAGGTTAGGCAATAGGGAAGGTTAAATTTGTGTATACTCATGTGCCCCCGGTAACCTACAGTCCCCATAACAGCAGCCTTAAATAGTAAGGTGATTCAGATAACATTGCACAATTAATGTGCAATTATTCTTGTTTCCCATCAAAACTCTGCAGATATCCTGTACACAATCATAAAGTATATTTAATTGAAGAATATCTCAGTGTCTAGAGAAAGATCTATGCAATGGCTCTTTTTCCTCTCTTTTTCCTGATGAAAATGCAAATGAAACCATTAATAGCTTATAAACGACGCTTGGCTACAAGTGAGCTAACGTGCATCCTGCTTTAACCTAAATAAGAAAAGATCTATTCTGTAAAATTCATTGATATAAAATTGCAAATTTTTTTTTTTATTTATTTTGGAAGTGTACCTTTAAATATTCATCTTTCTCTAGTCTTTCTCAGGAAAAGAGCATTTCTTTATACCTTATTATGAGGACACCTGAAAAAAATATTAAAGAAACTGGCAGTGACTTTTTTCCCCACAGAAACCTAAAGTTATGCAGTGAAATGAAAATGCTCACATCACAATGTAAGTTTTTATCTCAGAAACAGAATTTAACTTAAACAGGATATTGAATACTGCTGCAATGCAGAACCACATATTTAGATTCTATGCAGAAAAAATACTGCTGCTGCAAGGCCATATGATGGAAAAAAAATTAAATACCTGTCTTTCCTGTAGCCTACAAAGTGAGTAAAACCCCCAGAGTTTGCAGTTTGCTTAGTGTATTAACCTATGGACCTCAATATTGTAAAGTGAAAATATGGATCAACTCCGACACTTCATTTTCATAGGATAAATAGAGTTTGGATTAAATATTTCTCTGGAATCTGAGGGAAATCAATAGTGTTTACAGAACTAGTAAAGCTTAGTTTGGATGCTGAATTTTAAACCTTTTGTTTATAATTTTTTATCAGTAAAGCCTTTAAGGTAAGCTTTTTTCCTAGAGTTTTGATCTTGTCTCCATGCCTCCAATTGTGAAGGCAGCAAGACTTAAAAAAAAATAATAAATAAGTGGAACTGAAACTGGCTTAATGTGTTTTATAGATTTTCTGTCACCAAATTATTATTACTGGTCCCCTGTTGACACTGTTGCACAGAGATGTCTTAAATGCAACTTCCAACCATTTGATTGAGATTTTTCTATAACAAAGTTAAACCCCCAGGTAATTGTCAGTAACCTCCCTGAAATGTTGAGAGACTCTAAGAGACAAGAAAACACAAACACTCAATGATCTGAACTGAATTTAGATCTGCTCTGCTCTGGGATAATCAAACACAACCTTGCAAGCACTTCCATGTGTATGCTGTATAGGAGCATTTACGTGAAATAATGATACACTATTTAAGATAGATGGGCAATATGTAAAGATAAGACATAAATAACAGAATTAAGCATGTCTGCTTTTCATAGTGCTAGGTGATTATTTTCTTTTTAAAGTTCTTTCTCTGAACCATTCTCTTGGAAGGAAAGAAGAGCACTGAAGTGAGAAATGACTTCATTTACATGCTTGAAGGACTTCTTCTCTGTAGTGCTGTACACTGTAATCAACAGCAAAACCATCAGAGATTAAACAATGACCTTACAGGTCATGCACATACATTGCAACACTTTTTTCATCTGTACTTTACTTGATACTGAACAGTGAGCTAGAGCATCAGCAGATGTGGAGGGTTCTTGAAACTAATAAAAAGCTTATAAACTAATGGAGATGCATATCCTTGCAAATTATTTGAGAGATTGGTTTTGAAATAGGGACTTCAATTTGGTTTCCATTTAAGTTACTAGAAGTTTAGGACTGGCTTGTAGTTTACAACTCAGTATTTTTAACGATAATACCTTGTGTAGTCACACCGTGGGAATGTTGGGCAGATGTGGAAGTACACTTTAGTTCTGGAGGAAAATGGACACTTTGTTGTCTGTGTATGATCCCGCACAGGTGATGTTTTGCTGTTGAACTTTAGGTTGTGCTACTGCATTACTTTGTTTCTTGCCATATCCCTATGGCTTCCTGTACATACCTTGGAAGAGAATACAGAATATATACATACCTCTGTGGACACCTCTGTTCTTTTTCATTGTTGTTAAAAGAAGCCTGAAAAAAAGAGAACACACTAGATACCTAGATACAACTACAGTTAAGTAAGGAGAATTTCTCCATGAGTACACAGAATTTAGGCCTTCACCAATTAACTTGCTAACCTCCACCAAATAATGAATTTCCTTCAGGACAGTTTTTGCATTTTTGCCCTTTCTGTAAAACACCTTTATCTCTGGTTAAATTTGAACTGTAAATAGCTTCCTGCACAGACCTGTCTTGACATTCCCAAACTGGAATCAAACCACAGCCCTTTTTCCCTGTCCCTTTTTGTGGTCTTCTATTTTGTGCCCTCTATGAACAAAGAAAAAAGAAAGGCTTCACTCATTAGGGTTGTGTGATTTTATGACAATGTGAGGATAGACCAGAAAGGGAAATGAATAAGTTATTGGTGGGAAGCTGCTACCAAGTCAGAAAATGACAGGGCAGCAAGTCATGAGCTGAGCAGAGGAGGTGATTCAGTTCCACCAGTGCCATTGATAGCAGGAAAGAGAAACAGGGAAGGAGGAGAGAAGGGGTAGACAAAGGCAGGAAAAAATATCCTGCTTTGTTACTGTAACCAAAGAAACCCATATAATAATTCCCCAAGAACCTCAGTATCAGTTGACAGAAGCTGATTATGCTGCACTTTTTCCCCAGATGCTGAGGGATTATTTTTCTGAAAATTTTTCTCTCTCTTCTGGAGAAGCTGCCCTGAAATATGGAAGTAGTTGTCCATTGTTGAGGACTATCTAGATGCCCACTATGTGCCTGTTTTTAAGAAAAAGGTAACAGGTCTAAGATTTCAATAAGCAGATATGTCACTGAACTTCCACTAACATACATGGGAAAACAGTCAGAGAAGGGAAAAAAAAATCATCTTCCAGTTCATGCAAGACCTATCAACTGAGAGATGTACTGGAAGAATACATATGCAATATATAAGTAAAGCTACGTCTAAAACACACTTTCACTTTCTTTGGGCTTCCCAGCTGGTGTTCATATAGTCTAATTTTAGATAGCTACAATGCACACATTTGTGTTCAAGCTAGTTACCCTGAGCTCCCCATGTAGTTACAAAAGCATAACATTCATGTCAGGGCTGCTCTGATCATACTTAGAGCGGATGAATCAGTCCCTGAAAGAACGTATGTCTCACCACCAATCACAGTTCATGACATCTGGGTAGGTCATGTGTGGAGATCTATGGCTGGCCAAATGTATCATGAACCATGCCTCTACACCCCATTTGTATCCTAAATATCATAGAAGTTTCACAGAATTGCAGAATCTTCATGGTTGGAAGGGACTTCTGAGATCATTGAATCCAAACACACACACACACACAAACCAACAAAAAATAAACAACCACAGCCACAAAGCAAATCACCCAACCCAACAATCTTGGGCCCTAGAGCATGCCCTGAAGTGCCACAGCTACACGTTTCTTAAATATCTGTAGCGATGGTGATCCCACCACCTCCCTTTTCAAGTGCCTGACCACTCTCTCTGTAAAGTAATCCTTCCTATCTAATCTAAGCTTCCCCTGTTGCAACTTCATACCATTTCCTCTGGTCCTGTCATTATTCACTTGGGAGAAGAGGCCAAAACCCGCTTCTTTACAACCTCTTTTCAGGTAGTTGTAGAGGGCANTCTTAAATATCTGTAGCGATGGTGATCCCACCACCTCCCTTTTCAAGTGCCTGACCACTCTCTCTGTAAAGTAATCCTTCCTATCTAATCTAAGCTTCCCCTGTTGCAACTTCATACCATTTCCTCTGGTCCTGTCATTATTCACTTGGGAGAAGAGGCCAAAACCCGCTTCTTTACAACCTCTTTTCAGGTAGTTGTAGAGGGCAATGAGGTCTTCCCTCAGCCTCCTCTTCTCCAAACTAAACATGCCCAGTTCCCTCAGCCTCTCCTCATCAGACTTGTTCTCTAGACCCCTCATCAGCTTG
>VZRU01011456.1:0-19843 GCA_013398155.1 Pedionomus torquatus
GAGCGGGGCACGAGTGCTGAGGGGGCCGCGGGCAGCCCTCCGAGGCTGGAGGCCGGTTCCCACCGCCGGGCTTCTCCTGAGGGCACGCCCAAAGGAAAGCTGGGGTTTTTCTTTGTGCAGCGCCTTGAACGCTGGTTCTGTGGCGCCTCATGCTCGTAGCCGCTTTGTTTCTGTAGCTGAGGTGATCCCCTCCTCTGCACCGCCCTCATCGACGGCTCTGGACACGTCGGTTGTCCTGGGCAGCCCGCCCTTCCAGCGCCGTGCTACCGACATCGCAGGGTGGGAAGCGCCGCCGCTTCTCGGACGTGTTTTTTCACCGTTATAGTGGCAGAAGCTTTGTTGGACGCTGTTTGTTTTTGCAGAACCTCCGTTTTTAAGTCGGGGTCTGCTGTTAAAATCTTGCTGCTTTTATCTTTAGTATCAAGAAAAAAACCTCACCAAATTTGTGGTGAGGGCATTTGAGGTAAAGATTTGTTTGTGTTTTGGCAAAGATTCTGCTTAAATACAGCTAGTGACCCAAGAAAATAATTTCTTGAGCCAAGAATGAAAAGGTCGTAAGGGGATAGCTTTCCTTTCTCAGCTGCCAATTGCACCCACACCCGCAATCCCGGTTTATGCTCCGATCCAGAGTTCAAAACTTGTGGCTGCCCAGACGGTAGACATAAAAATAGAAAATTATGTTTTATCTACTAACTTTTAAAAACTAATTTTGTTTACCTAACCTTCTTTGGTTAGAAAATAAAATAGTCGGGGATTTTGTCATTTGATTGTTTTTCCTTGAGGCCCAGAGTTTGGAGCAGGCAAACTGCTGCTAGTGTTGCTGTTGTTTCATCAGGTTTCCAAATGCATGCTTCATTTCCACTTTTAAAGTTACTAAAAATGCAGCCAGGGTTTTTTTTGTGCAATGCTGTTGCCAATACAGTTTTGCAAGTTTTGGTGGGTGCATGCAACTGGTGTCCCTTTAATAGTGGTGCTGTCAGTGCACATAACTCATTCTATTTCTGTAAATACCAGAGCAAAGTCTTGGTGTGTTGAACGTATTAACATCTATGTATAAAACCATCTTTCAATGGGATAGGAGTGGGAGGGAACTCTAGACCATTTATCTTTCCCTGCATACACCATCCCACCACATTGCTCCTGAATTATTCTAATGGAGTCTTCTGAACTTGCTGGTTTTGTTGATATAGAGATTCTTATTTGTCTGAACTGGAAAACCCATTTGGTAAGATTGAAGGTTCTCCCCCTGTTCTCCAGAAAACTGGAGACTGTTTTACTTGTTGTTACATACTGCAATCTGTGACTCCGTTGCTTCAATGAAGGACTCAGAAGAGATGTCTATAAGCATAGAACTGATCCACAGATAACTTCTGGTGGCTTTTAATGTTGGTCTGTATGGTACCATATGATGTCAATATTTGTGTGTTTTGGTGTGGGTTTTTTTGGTTAGCATGTGACATTAGATTAGGTTGATTCCATTTCATTAGTGAAAAACATGTCTTTTTACTGTACATAAATTCCTGGAAGGGAAGTAATTCGTCATATTAATTTTCATTAACATTTTACATGTATCATAGTGAAGATAAATGAGGCAGTACCATTAAATGCTTACCATTTGCCTTCTATCCCAAGTGAGAGGTTTCTGGGGTATGTTCTGATCTTGCTTTCTTGCCTTCTTTTTGATTTGGTTTGGTCTGTTGAGATTTTTTGCCAACAAAAAATGATGTGATGACTGTAGAGAAGGAACTGAGTTTCCATTCATGGCCAGAATTGAAATTCCACCCTAGAAAATTATTTTCAAACATGAATTTTTGAACCATCTAATGGGAACTTACACTCTAATTGCATAACTGTTTTCCTCTAAATAAAGTTATTATTAATAATAAAGGGTAGTAATCACTGAGTTGTTTTTGGTTGCTCTTCTAGTTATATCAAATCTAGACAATTTCTTATAGGCTGACCTACTAAGTAGACTGGCACAGTAGCTTACACAATGATTTTCGCTATCCAGAGGGAATATTCCAAAGATACAAAAACTCCTGGATTTGGAGTATATTATCAGTTTATCAAGGCTAGTGTGGGTTGTGCTGGTAGTCTGAAGCACTTGATACCAGTAAAATGAAAACAAAACAAAGATTCAGAAAGTGCTGTCTGTCTTCCATTGAGTAGGGCATGGGAGCAAGTGTTAGAAGATACAGAACAGGAAATCATTGGCATTTCACTTGATATTAATTACACATGGCAGTAATAGCAGAGCTGAAAAAGCCAAATCTGAAAGGTATTTGATCAATAATGTCTAGACAACATTAAAGAGATACCTACTGGTGAGCTAATGCCATGGACTAGCTTTCTGGAAAATGCACATCTTAAGATAACTGACATCTTAAAGTAAGCCCCATCCATTTTTGTGCCTCAGGGTTCAGTGCAGTCAGAGTAAATGTGTAACATACAGAAAATAAAGTTCATTCAGAGTGACTTTTGCCTGGCAGGAAAACCTTGTAGTAAAGGTACCTTAAATCCTACTAAAGCACTGAATGTCATTTTATTAATTTACACATCATCTTTCTACTTTGCAATCTGATTCTTTTCTTGCCAACTTTTCCAATGGTAAGCATGAGGTACTGGAAGGAAGGCTGAGAGTCTTTACCTAAGCTGTTTCCAAAGACAGTTAGTGGTAAGTGTCTGTTGACTAACGTTATCTCTAACCTCCAGTAGCATATCTTACTATTTGTGTTCAAATATTTTAGCCCTATGCCTTGGGTAGTATATGTGTGTTCCAGACAGGGAGCTGGGTCTGTTGTTCTCATTCAACTCACTCTACGTGCAGCAGAAATTGTTCCAGTTGGTTCACCCTCTTTTGGCAAACCCAGACTGGCTTATGGTGGCAAATGTAACAGTTAAAAGTTCTGTATGGCTTTGACCTGTAACAGGAACTTCCAGAAGGGGAAAGCTTTCAGCTCTTTTTCTGGCTCCCCTGGCAAGAATGCATTTGCTTTTCCATTGTATCGCTCCATCTACTTTCCAAATCAGGTATGTGGGATTATGGAATGAGAAAAGCTGCAGTGCAGGGCAGCAGGTTAAGAAATAAGAGTGATGCCCTTACTGATTTGTGAGTCAATAACTAGTGGAAGATAGGAAGGCTAACAGTTTCTGTCCTGAGCACAGTCCATCAGGGAATATCTATTTAGTTCATTTCCAGTTTGAGTTTGGCAGTAGTCGTTAAACAGTGGCTGGTTTTGCTTGGATAGTAGTGGTGGGAGTGCACAAAACTGTTTGAGGACCTTATTTAATCTTCCTGTTTTCTGGTCTGCATGCCTTTTCAATGCAGAGCTTAAAGCCTGAAAGAGGAGAACAATGAACATTTCTGTCTTTCAGCTCTCAATATATAGTCTTGTAATGAAGTAGTAATTGAATGATGCAAACAGGAAAAAAAAGATATTAGTTTATTTCTAAGCCAATTGTTTCTCTTGTGAGTAAAGTATCTCTATTTCAAAGTGACTTATTGATGGTTTCCTGATTATTTTTCCTTATTTTTGAAATAATAAAATTCTTGCCTGATTTATTAATTTAAAATGTTGTGCCCTGAAGCCATTTAAAGTCTAGTTATAAGTGTCGTAAATTCAGCTTGAACTTACATTTACTTTGAAAATACCTTTTTTTAAAACAAAAAAATCAGACTTTAAAAATTACCTGAGTAAACTGTGATTCAATACTCAAATGCAGTCTTCTAAGTAGCATATGACTAAATGGTGGAGCAGCTAACTTACTGCCTGGCTTAGCAAGTTTTATTTAGCTGAATAAAACTTGCTTGACTCACCACTCCATCAATACTCTTAAGACTGCCCTTACTGAAACTGTAAGGAAAAGACAGAAGTGAATGTCAGCAGCCCTGATAAAGGCAACTGTGACAGTTGTCCATTCCTTATTCCTTTGTGTTTGTGGCTGATAGAGTTAAGTTCTCAAATCTGTTTTTCAATTATTTGTTTTTTTGAGTCATGGTTGCTTAAAGTCTTCCAGGTTGCTCTGAATAAATGCTATAGTTATTAAAAAATGGCTGTAAGAAAAATAATGGTAAACTCTAAGTCAAGGTGTATACTTCTGTACCTTGACAGTTAATTTCACTTAGTCTTGCTGAAAGTTCCCAGACTGCACAGTCAAACTAGTGGAGACCATTATTTGGAAAACCAAAGGGATTTTGGTTTCAGTGATATTATGGTTTGAGAACCTGTATCAATGTTACTGTCTTTAGACAATTATTCTATCGCCCAGTGACCCCTCCCCACCCAGAATGGGGAATTGGGGGGCATGAAGAAACACCAGGGTTGGAATGTAAATAGATTTAATAGAATAAGACTAAATAATTAACAGTAATACTAAAAAAACAGTTTTAATCCTGATACTGTTATATATACAAGAATTATATTTAGCTAGTTATATGTATATCAGCAGGAAGCTGTGCACTCCCAGCAGTGGACAGCATATGTTGGACACTGCAAGCACAATGGCTTTGAGAGGAAAGGAATGCCTCAGGGGTCCAGCACTGGGGCAAGGAGTTGTCTGGATCGCCGCCATCAAGGAAGAGAGAACTATGCAGCAAAGTTTTCTAATATATATTGAATGTGACATTCCTGGTATTAAATAATCCTGTTGGCCGGCCTGGGTCAAGTGCCCAGGCCTTGCTTCTGCTTGTCCTTGCACCTGGAAAGGCTTGAAAACACTGAGACCTTGAATCCCACAGAACCTGGCTGGCCATAAAGTAAATATTTTCATGAACTCAGACACTAGAGTGTACTAAAAGTGCAGTTTTCCCCAACGTTAGAAGAAAAGTTAGTCCTGTGTGTCTCAACCCAGGACAAGTGACTACTAAATGCTATTGACAGTTTCTCTACTGTGTTGTAATCAAGTCTGAAAATGCAAGACATACTTAAGCAGGGCATTTGTGTTTAAAAGAAGACTCTAAGGTAGCTTTTAGTGTGTGGAATGAATGCTTGTATTCAAATGTATTTAAACTACAGTAAAATGCTATTCCTCCTGCCTCTTCTTTAGCTGCATTCTTCAGTATTGAAACCCCCAAGATTTCTGTTCTTTGGAACTAGATGTGGGTTTTGTGTTACACAGCCTGAAAAGTTTCTGTACTCTTTCCTTTATTCATTTATTCTTTCAAATATATTGGAAGAGCCTTGCCCATCATTAACATTGAAAATTTTTAAATTTATTTTTAATTTTAATTTTTAAAATTCGGAAAGAGGAAAGGGTAAAATTGTGAGAATTGAATCTTCAGGTTTAGGTCCATTTACCATATAGATGAGTAAGTGAAGAAAAGAGTATATTATGTCTTACAGAATTGTAGGGGTTGGAAGTGACCTTTGGAGATCATCTAATCCAACACCCCTGCTAAAGCAGGTTCACCTAGAGCAGGCTGGACAGGAATGCATCCAGGTAGGTTTTGAATATCTCCAGAGAAGGATACTCCACAACGTCTCTGGGCAGCCTGTTCAGCACTGTGGCACCCTCAAAGTAAAACAATTATTCTTCATGCTGAGATGGAATTTCCTGTGTTCTAATTTGTGCCTGTTACCCTGTCTTGGGCATTGTCCTGTAATTGGGCACTGCTGAAAAGAGTCTGGCTCCAACCTCTTGACACCTGCCCTCTGTATATGTATAATCATTTATGAGATCCCCTCTCAGTCTTCCCTTCCCCAGGCTAAACAGACCCAGGTGTCTCAGTCTTTCCTCATAGGAGAGGTGCTCCATTCCCTTGGTCATCCTTGTAGCCCTCTGCTAGTGCCTCTCCACTAGTTCCCTGTCCTTGATGCCGGTAGATGCAGATGTGGCCTCATCAGGGCACAGTAGAGGGCAGGATAACCTCTCTCACCCTGCTGGCCACGTTCTTTTTAATGCAGCCCAGGAGACCATTGACCGCCTTGGCCACCAGGGCACATAGCTGGCTCATAGTAAACCTGTTGTTCACCAGAACAGGTCCATTTATTCAGAGCTGCTTTCCTGCTGGTCGGCCCCTAACCTGTACCTGTGTATGGGACTATTCCTCCCCAGGTGTAGGACCCTACATTTGCCCTTGTTTCCTCTCTGTCCAGCTCTCCAGCCTGTCCAGATCTTGCTGTGTGGCAGCACAGCCTTCTGGTATGTCTGCCACTCCTCCCAGTTTTCTATCATCAGCAAACTTGCTAAAGGTATGTTCTGTCCCTTCATCCAGGTCGTTGATGAATATATAGTCTTCCTTCTAACATCTGCAAGAAGATCATCTTCATAGTCCCAGTATTTTGTAATACTAGACTGCTAGAGATTTTTTTAACAATACTATTTTATTTATTTTTTTAATACAGTCTGCCAGGAATGGTTGATATAACGTGACTCCTTGGATTCTTTTAAACAGTAGTCCAATATCATTTTTTTTTTTTCTAGTAGTGTATGCCTACTTCTTCTACTTTAGTTTTTCCCCATCTTTCTACCGTATTTTTAAAGGCTACTTACTCTTTTGCTCTGGTATCTCTGTTACGAAATTTTCTTCTTCATTTGCCAACGACATGGTGGAGTGGGAAGACATTAGTAAATACAAACCAAAATGGGTTTGAATACCAGCCAGTGAAAGGGAGAAACTTTGGTTAGTCTCTAAGTACAGAACAGAAATATGAGCATAAATCACTGCCTGTGGTTTACTTCATAGTTGTCCTTTCTCTTAAAACGTCACATCTATTTTCTAGTAGTTGCTCTCATAAGCAAGTACTTGTCTAAAATTTTGTTCTGTCTTAGTTTGGCAGTTTTTAAGTTCATGTTTTGTCCTCTAATGCACATATATAAGTAAATATTCTGTCATCTAACCAAATTAGACAGAAATTCAGTATTTGAATATGTTTGTAATTGAAGAGTTTTCCATTACCATAGATGACAGTTCTGAAAGCAACTGCCATTAATTAAAGGTGGAAACTGAATTTGTATGACATGCTGATGCTTTCATTTTATCATTTCATCCCCAAATCAAAATTAATTAACACATTAACACATTAATTAAATTTGTGGATTTTTTTTTTCCTGTCTTGAAATCACTAGTAGTCTGTGCAAGCTGTTAAAATAAGACAAACAAGCAGTTGCTTCTTTTCTATAAGAAAAAGTGATTAAATAGAATTATAATTATTGCTATTTCCACTAATTTATTCTTGGGGTTTTTTGTGTATGTACAGAGCACAAAGTAATCATAGTGGGACTTGATAATGCTGGAAAGACTACTATTCTTTACCAATTGTAAGTATATGAAATATTTCGGTTTTCTGTTTACATTTTATTATTTGTTACTGTTTAAAAATTCAGCTTTGCAACCTGGTGGAATCTCTAGGGTTCTAGATCACAGTTTGTATGTTACTGGTATTAGTTGTTCTAAACAGAGTAAATATTTAAAAGATAAGTGAAGAAACTGCAGTGTTTTAAAACTGAACTGTAAATTAAATTAAAAAAAAACCCCTGTATGTACAAGCACAAAGTAAACTAGATCTTTAGAATAGCAGTTTCTACTTTGGAAGGAGTGCATTTTAAGTATCTGTTAGTGTCCTTTAAAGAGAAGTCTATTAAAATGCAGATGTTTATCCATTTGTTATGCTTTTATATGCTTATTTTTTGTTGCTGTTGCCTTTAAGCATGTTAATGTCTCTGCTACAAAAGCAAGTCAACCACAATTTTTAGTCCAAAGGAGATTGGGACTAAAAGAGATTGAACTAATCTTTTTACTAAATAACTATTCTTAAATATTTACTTTATTCCTATAAGAATTCAACTGTATAGCTTTTTGAAATGCAGCTAGTTTTTCTAATCTTTATCAAAGTTACACATATTTGCTTTTTCTACAATAAATTTGTTGTACTTGAGTTGTGACAAGCCTTGTGGATTTTACTGGCTGGTCTTTATTATGTGATATTTTTTCCTTTAGCTTAATGAATGAAGTGGTTCATACTTCTCCAACCATAGGAAGCAATGTAGAAGAAATAGTGGTGAAAAACACTCATTTCCTAATGTGGGATATTGGAGGTCAAGAGTCATTACGGTCATCGTGGAATACCTACTATTCAAACACTGAGGTAAGAGAAGCTGCTTTGAAATCTGCAAATTCAATAAATTGTCTTTATTTATTAGAAATATGGGTAGATTTTTATGAAGATTGCAGCTGTATTGTTTTTAAATTGTTTTGAGCAAGAATAAACCCAGAAAGTGTAAAGTGTCTCTGGTACACAGCCAATTTTCTGGTAATACTGAAGTATTACTTTACAGTAATGTTGCTTAATTTGTGATGTAAACTATGGGGGACTTTTTTCCTAGACAATTAAACGATATCAAAATACACTTCAGATCAAATGGGGTTTTTGCATGTTTTTTTGAGTAGATTAAAAAGAAGATTTTGCAATGCACTTTGCAGATTCAGTGAGGGCCTGCAATAGTTAACTTCTGTACATGTAGTCTGAAATGTTTTTGAGGTAACAATAATTGAGGATGAAGGCTGAAGCTTTCTCTAGGCAGCTATATTTAAAAACCCTATCAATTTGTGGCTTTTACCCCAAGGATGAAGGAAAGTCTACCTGCTCAGTACTCATGAGGTAACTGGTAAAGCATCCATTGCTGGAAAGGTTGGAGTAAAGCAGAACTCAACCACAAGTTGTTTTTTCACAGAATTATAGAATTGTCCAGGCCAGAAGATACCTCCAAAGGTCATCTAGTCTGACCACCACGCATTCTCAGGGACATCTCCAACTAAACCAGGTTGCCCAGGGCCTTGGGGGTTTCTTTTTGGTGCCAAAAGTTTGTCAATGCAATGTCTAACCTATGTCGATGTAGAAGATTTTAGATTTCATGTTATTACCATTTCCACTTAAATTAGAGATCTCTTGTAGATATTACGTGTGATACAAGCATTCAATCCTCCTGTAAAATAACATTTTCAGCCCTATGCCCCCCTTTGAGAGATACTTTTTATCTACTGAAAGCCTGGTGATGATGCCTCAACTTTCATCTCTAAAGTTATTTCTAATTTCATCTAGAAAAGTATGACTACATCTAAGACACATGTGCATGAGGGTGAAGAGGCTTATGCCAGCATTATCTGGTACAATAACAATAATGACATTTTTCCACTGATAATCTTTGATTTTGGAATTTGGCGAGATGCCTGTATTAGTTGTGTTTTTGATCCTTTTGGCGTGTTCTTCAACATATTCTGGTCAGTCAGCATGCTTTCTAGCTCTTGGAAAGAACAACTTTCTCTTTACTTAGAAGCTTTGTCTGCTCTAAACAGTTCGGGAAGAAATGGCTTGTGTGCTAATCCTACCTTCCCTGATATGAATAATTCCTTTACTGCTCCTCCTCATCTGCTGGACATCTCAAGTCACAGCAACCTTAAATTGACTTAGTTTTTCATACTTTATGGTCATTCCCTTTTTTAAAGAAAACTGATTTGGATATGTTGCATAATTATACCAGTGACTTCTAATCCTCCTTATTCGTTAGTGTCTCTCTTTTCTCTCTTTGCTTACTTGTAAATTGAAGCAATTTAAACAAAATCTTTCCAATAATGTAAATATCCCACAAATAAGCTTTCTAGTGCTTACCTGTCCTAATTAGTTTTAACAATATGGCTAATTCTGCAATTGTGTGTTAAGAGTCAGATCATACTCATACAAAAAGGATGTCGAGACAGATTTACAGACAAAATGTCGGGGGGGGGGAAGAAAAAGGGGAGAATTATCGTGGTTATGTTATCAGGGGTGGGGACACAAAAAAAAGTTACAGTAAAAGAAAAAGGATGGAAGAATAGTCCTAGTTGGGCAGAGAAGAAAAAAGAGTTACAGTAGAAGAAAAAGGATGGAAGAATAGTCCTAGCTGGGCAGAGAAGTAATAGAATCTCTCAGATTAATGTCATCCCATTAGCTTTATCTCCAGTGCAGCACTTGTTCCCTGTATTTTTAATATTATTTTTTTTTTATAATATCTGTATAATTTTCATCAGAACGTTCCTTATCTCTGTACTAGTTGTTCCCACCTATGATGTTCTTAGTGTTGCTTGGAACACACTCTGGGCAGGGCAAATGTTGAACACTGATCGGTTGTTCTGGTTTGTGTACACATACTGTTACCTAATGCTTACAAGCATTTACTTGAGTATTTACCTACTATGTAATGCCACATTTTTTCCCTCTCTAGTGTAAGGCTACAAAATAGAATGTACAACACAAGGGGCAGAAAGAGAATAATTTTTATTCCAATGACAATTGCTTCCTCTGGGAGCCCTGAAGTACCAGACCTTGCAGTGTCTCAAGATTCACAAGTGCACAGCCATGACAATGTGCCTAGCAGAAACAGTAAGGGTAAAGTCACTGCTGTAGCAATCTCCAAGTGCCTAGGTGGCAGGGTGTGGAAGGCCAAAGTGAGAGGCCAACTCCACAGGCCCTTTGCATTACAAAGGTTAAGGTGTTCAACAACATAACCCTGAGCCCCACAGGTACATAGCTTTCTGAGGTCTGATGTATTATGTTGAAACGATATGTTTTAAGCCTTGGGAGTAAGATGATGCTGAATTGCTAAAAATGCTTTCTTCAAAGCAGGGAATTTAATTTTCAGTTTTACAGTTTTTTGAATATGCAAGTAATAGTAGACAGTAATAGCTGATTACATTGTAGCAAGCTTGTTATCCACATTTTAAATGTAATCCACCCTCTGTAGGTGCTTTTGGTACCTACATCATTGTTTTGACTAACCTGGGGCCTGAAAAATCACTGAGGAGATTTAACCATAGTACATGAAAGTAGCATTGCTGAAATGTACAAGCACAATTATTTTATTTATTTATCTATTTTTTAACTATAATCTTCATGTATGATTCCCAGGATTCTAGCAAAAGACTGTAATAATAAGCCTCTTGTTCTGTTATCTAGTGTGCTCTGAAAGTCTGTCTCTTACACAGAAAGACTTATGGGAGTGGTCTCTTGGAAAGATGCTTTCTGTAATTTATACTTTGTACTTACATAGTGTACTGTTTATTCCCCTAGTTCATCATTCTTGTTGTTGACAGCATTGATAGAGAGCGACTTTCTATTACAAAAGAAGAGCTTTATAGAATGCTGGCTCATGAGGTATGGGGGGAGTTGGGATAATAGTTTTCTTTTGTTCAAATAACATGTGCATCCTGTGTTAACTAAAATTATACTGTCACTAAAACATTTCTGAGGCTAAATGTGTATGCATGTTGATCACATTTTAAAACCGTGAAAATTATAAATAAACAGGAAAATTATTATGAAGCACTTCAAATAGGGCTTGATTGATTGCAATCAAATAACTCTTTACTTTGCAAATTTGAACTTCTAAAATATCTTAAACTTCATGTTGATGTAATTGGCTGTTGTTTTCTACCTCCAATACCTTTCTTCTTTCAGTTAAATGTTTAAAATTTCAATAATTTTTAAATTTTTATTTTAGAAAGCAGGCAATTAGTTTCTTTTTTCTGGTTTGTTTTAATCCTGTTTCTTAAAATCGAGGATCATGTACAATACTATGGCTAAAATAGTTTCAGTTTAGTTTTCTTCTAAATTTATTTAGTTTGTAGTTTTATTATGTTGTATTAAGAACTGTTAAACATTGGGTTACGTCACTGGAACATCCTAAATTAACATCTACATTGGATGAGCTAAAGTATACTAAAATATTCTGTGATCACTCTTGAGCTAAATTAGCATTGTTTTAAGTCTAAATATCTACTTTCATTTTTGAAGGAAAAGAATTTAGGACAATACAATGCAAGTTATTCTGTTGAGTTCGTTTCTCTGAGATATTTGCATTTTTTCAAATGATTGAGTTTTTACTTACAGTTAATGCAGTTGGGTTCTGGTAGTAAGGAGCAAATACACCACCAAGAACAGTGGAAAAATGACTTTTTTGTGGTGAAGTTTTCCCATGTAGTTTATTAGTTTCCAGTATTATAAACTCATATGAGATTATGAAATACCATCTCGACTGGACTCCTTGTTGGAGTGAATTTTCAGCTTCACACCATAAGGATTTTTTGTTTGTTTGTTTGTTTTTTCCTCTCAATGGAGAAATAATCTCAAAATTTAATATACGTTGAAGTGTTTTGAACACTTTAATTAGAGTCAGCTTTCTGGTTATTGTATTTATTTACCCTTCTACACTCCTAAAACCATACGGCCCAGTTCTTGTCTCATTGCTGTGTGGAATCTTAATTTCCATACAGAAACAAAACAACTTTTTACTGGTTTCTGTATTTAGCAAAGCTGCTGTAGCTTTATTAGAGCTCCTTTTTAGGAAAAGCAGGATACAACTTAGAAGAGTTTAGATAGCTTCCTTAATTTGTTACTGCTTTAATCACTACAGAACTTGTTTAATGAAATTGCAAGTAATTTCAAGGCAACGATATTTAGCAGGCTTTTCCATTTGAATATTATTTAATGTAGATTTTGGAATGTTTATCTAGTAATAATTTGCTGGCTGGAAGTTTTGGAGCTTTAAGAAATAGATTTTAACAAGACTTTCATTAGTTAACATGAACACATGGTCAACACCAAAGGGTAGTTGTATAATATATTATAATTTGATTGTGGTGGAGAACACTTCAGAATAAATTGGTTTCTTCATTCTTTATGTAATTAACTTTTAATTCCATAAGCCTGTTTAAACTGCACACTGCTATATAATTGTAGATTAGCTGGAATATGGTTAAGACATTGAGTTAATGCACTAGTCTTAGTTCTTTATAATAACTATTATGAATACTCTAAATTACTTCTAGGATTTACGGAAGGCTGCAGTTCTCATCTTTGCAAACAAGCAGGACATGAAAGGTTGCATGACAGCTGCTGAGATATCTACATACCTCACCCTCAGCTCCATAAAGGATCACCCATGGCACATTCAGTCCTGTTGTGCTCTGACAGGAGAAGGGTAAATGCTTACTACTTCATATAGTCATATGGGGTAACTGAGATTTAGAAACCTATTGACAGCAATGTGAATTTACAAGAAGAGGGACATTTTGAATCTCTACTTCTCTTTATTGTACCTAGTAGATTTTTTCATGGTTCAGACTCCAAATTTGTATGAAAGTCTTTCAGCTTACTGTTAAAAAGTAACAGTAGTTCCTTTTGAAGTAGTGCCAAGGTTCAATAAAATAGCATGCTTGGCCATCTTCTTGTGGTTAAACTCTACTTAGAATTAGTTTAAAACACTATTTACTGTATTCAAGTTTCAATGCCAATTCCAGCTGGCTGTTGGTTGGGTTTTTTTTAAATTTTAAGTAGTTGTTTTTAAACATAAAAACAAGTAGAAAGTACTTTAAAGATATTATAATAGAACTGGTGCCAGTATAACATCTTATTTTTTCAGATTATGCCAAGGCTTGGAGTGGATGACCTCCCGTATTGGTGTGAGATAACTTATTTTGTTGGGGTTTCTTTCCCCAAAAGAAGAGACTTCTATTTATCCTGTGAATATGTACGTTGTTCTGTATTCCAGCTGCTGAGGCAGTGATCATGTTTAATTTATATCAGCCAACCCGCAAGCTGTACTTGAATCAAGCACAGTTGAACTGAAACACAAAGTATTTTCTTAACTTTTTTTAATACACTAATCTTCAACTGGATGAACATATGTGAATCTGTTTTTAAGCATTAAAATTCCTCTGAATATGTATTCCAACTTTTTCATGATAGATTTTTAAAATCTGTTTTGTCATTGTCAATATTTCATACTCCTCTTTCTAAATAGTTTATATTACTTACTAACATAAAAGAGTGCAGTTTAATAATGAAAAAGTAGTGAGTAGGTTAACTTTACTCTGACATAGCTTTAGCCTCTAAGGATAACCATATCTCCAGCTGGGCTTCCTGAAACATCAGCAAAGTTCTAGCCAGCGTGTGAGTTAATAGTTATGAATGCAGATTTTTAAATACTGAACGAGCTAGTTATAGTTAATATTGTGGTGGCTTTTAACCTGGTATATAATTGAACTTCCGCCTTAAAGGAAATCTGTTTCTTTCTCAGCTTCTCTGGTGAGCAGTTCTAGGACATGATCCTTTTACTTGAAAATATATATTTGTGCAGTGCATAAAAATTTTGTTATGAAGTGCTGGTTTAGTCTTTTATTAACTTGAATACCTTTTTAAAAATAAATCTCTTAATAATTAAATTTGGAATCATGGCAGACAGTGTTATGTGTAGACTTTCTGTAATCTGTTAAAATTTTAAGTACTGTATATATGAGCCTGCCTCACCTTTTAGTGAGAGTGCTGTTCTCTGAATGAATGCAAAATCAAAAGGGAAGCCAGTCATTAACAGAACAATCATGGTGCTTTCTCTGTCAACTTCAGAGCAAACCTAATCTTAACATTTACTTACCTACTATCAAATCTGTTTTCAGATTCTGTTGCAGAGAAAGTATTTTGGCTTAATTTTTGGCTTTAGTCGCATTTTCAGGAGCTGAGAACTTTTGATGGTTCTCAAGTTAAAGTGATTCATCTGAAATTTAGGAACTGAAAGTTGAAAAAGTAGAGAGCTTCTATTTGAAAAACAGGTGGTAAAAAATTTGACCTCTTAATTCAATTTGAAGGGAATAAAGTTAGATTTGTAAAGAGAATCCAAAGCTACAGGTGAAGTTAATTGAGAATATTAGGTACCAAAAAAAAGCCAACCACCACATGCTCCCAAAAACTCTGAGAAAAAACAAAACCAGATACAATAATGGACACCCAAGTCCTAGTGAAATCCCAGCAGCATTCAGGTTTCTAACCTACACAAATACTTGGCAGGCTTTCCAAAAGCACCATTCTGCACTTTTGCATGCTTAGAAAACATGTGCAGTCTGGTTACTAAAACCATTTTGCGAATTGACCACAAGCTATTAATGAAAAAATGTTTTTCTGAAATTTTGTTTTGATAATTCAAGCACACAGAATTTACTTTAATAAAATTTTAAGTTTTATAAATTTGAATTTGCTTCCATTTTTATTTGAACATGGCTTAATGAAATTTTAAATGTATCAGCAAATATGTTGTCATAAGTTTTAAAAAGAAGACTTTGAATACATGTGGAAATAGTGAGTGTTTGAATGAAGTTGTGTATTAATTCTGGTTAGCAAAAGTTATATTTAGGAGAAAGATTATGTTTAGTGTTAAGTCAAAATGCTCAGAAAATAATTTAAATCAGTGAAAAGTACTGCTTAAAGAAAAGAGCAAGGCAAGGTTAAAATCTGATACTAAAGCTTCTTGTTCTGATGTTCATGCTAATGATCATTTAAAATGTGTGAAAATAAGATTTGTTTTGCTCTTAGGGAAACAAATTATAAGTGGGGAAAAAATTATACTGAGAATCTGGTTTCTTTTTTGGTAGCTTAATAATATCGATTTAGATTTATGTTCACATTTATTTTTATGTAATACAGAATGTAGTCCCGAATATTTATAAAAAGCACTGTCTGGATGTATAGCTTTTGATTGCTAAAAAGAAAATTCTTAAAAAAAACCATATGATTTTGTATTTAACACTTGCCAGGTATTAAAGAAGAAGCCGCTGCTCAAGCATTCACACATGATTCAGGGAGTCACACACCCACCACCCAAGTCTCAAACTGCTTGAACCAGGAGCCCTTAACAGCAGGTGACCCCAGTGAGCCACTGGGTGCCCCTTTTAATTCTTCACATCCACACACACATATGCTACCTCCTCCTTCAGGCTCTACCCTAGGTTTCCCCCAGCAGAATCTCAGGTGTCAGACTTTATAAAAATAAGTAATTTAATTGAAAGGTACAGCAACAAGGTCAGCCTGGGCTGGGTGCCTCCAAAAAGGGGGAAAGGGACCTCAAAGAAAAAAATCCCTTGGTGACTGTATCCCTGAGATCTCTACACTCACCCCTTGTGTACTGTCCACATGTCTTTCAATCCAATGTGGGTTTTGGTTTCAAGTCTTTGAACAGCTTACTGGTTCTCTCTCTGCCCAGGCAGGCAGGCCGTAGACTCCTTACCTTGTTGCTTTGCGTTTTCTGCTGAGAGTTAGAGCCTCTTTATCTTCTGATTTATGATTCTTGTGCACTGGTAGAACACAGAGAACTGAAAAAGCCCAGGCTTAGGGAAAACATTACCCAAACATCAGTGTGTTATCAACTTTTTTTTATACTAAAAGACTAAACAGGGCACTGTACTAGCTGCTAGGAAAATTACTAAGAAAATTAACTCTACTGCAGCCTAAAGGCTTCAGCAAATCTAGCAACTTATCCTAAGTGAAGCTTAGCAAACAGCGTAAGTCAAACCATATTATAACACTAAGTAATTTAGTCTAATTAAAACTTATTTAAGCTAAAAAACTATTATCTCTCAACACCAGGTAACACCATTTGTAAATCTATGGTTTGATTGTCAGGTGAGACTGCATTTAGTAAGACATCTAACTTTGGGAGGGAAAGGTCAGATTGTATTCCTTAGAATATCAGAATAATGAATGTTTTCTTTTAATTCCTTACAACTTAAGACCTTTGAGTACCTTTGCAGAAGGAAACATTCTTGATAATAGCTGACTTTGATCACTTCATTACTTAAATGGAAAACTGCTGTAGGAAATTATAATATTTGTTCACAGCACTAATGCTGTGGGTTTTTGTTTGTCTTTTTTTCTTAAAATGCTTGGTATAGAATTTTTAGGGGGTTATTTTTAATCACCTTCAGAGCCTGTTAAACTAAAAGTGGTTTGATTAAATTTTACAGTGGGCTACTTTAGAACACTTCATACGTCTGTGAAATGCACTGTCAAACACTGCATTATTTCTGCTAATCTGTCTGTAGTAAATATATTGTAGGTAGCTTTGCCCTTTGAAAATATTCTGCATTTAATATACTGTTCACGAGGAACACTTAATCAGGCTCTTAGAGGAAATTACAAATATAAGGAAAAATTTAGAAACATTCTTGAGTAAAATATCACAAACATTTTTCCCCTAGATAATCCATTTTTACCCAAAGTACAGGATACTGTAATAAAGTAATTGATATGCATGTTATAGTCTAATTTATAAAAACAGACTCATTGTGTTTAAAATAATGTGTTGTATTATGAGAGAGTGGTTTAGCAGCCTCTATGAACATGCACTTTGAGCGATTTTTGTCATGCTTATGCAAGGTTGGCAGGGTCCTCTTTTTGAAAGTGGTCTTTGCAGACTTTTACGCTCTTTTGCTTAGCTGAATTTGCTTCGTTTATTTGAAATGTAATGTAAGTTTTACAATAAGACTTTTGCTTACCTGATATGTTTGCCTGGAAGCTAACTGTTGTTACAAAGGAGATCCAGTAATAATTTTAATGTTTCCCTCCCTGTTAATTATTTTAAGACTGAATAAAACCTTATTGCATAAATAAGTACTAGAAATATAAGTCAGCTAGTTGAGCAGGGAGTGTACTGTCCTTCCTGTCTCACTTATCCAGCTAACTTTTATCTGCTTAACGATATATAGTAAGTGAAAACCATTTGCTAAGGAAAAAAAAGTATTTTGTGACCATAAAAGCTTGCTTCTCTTTTTGTACCTTTTAGCACATCAAGTGGGCCATTTGTGGTTGAGAAGGAAACAGTTTTCTTTCCTTTCTTTACCCTACAGTTCACAGTTACTGTAGCTTGCAAATATTCAAGTGTTCTCTATTACAACTTCATGTATTGAACTTTTGCAAAGTTCTTTGCTTTTCGTAAATGGAAATGTCCTCTGTAAAACACACAATTTGAATTTTTGTCAGTTTTGAAAATAAAATTCTGCAGTCAAATTGGTAGTCATTTCACCATGTAAATATTGCAACAGACATCAATATATGGTTTTGGGGTAGGGTAAAAAGATCTGATGAAAAATTACTTAAGTGTTTGATTTTTTTGTGCACTTCAAGAAATTTTTCAGAGACCATACTTTCATTTGTAGTTTTCTTTTATTTGTTGTTGTTCAAAAAAAAAAAAAAGGCGCTTGAACAAAACATGAGTCGTAGACAAACATTTACAGACAGATCAATAATTTGTGTTGAGTTGTGAACATGGGGGAGGGAGGGAAGTACAGCCAATTGAATTCCTGGTTTTCTATTCAGTCCCAACACTATTTCATAAGGATAGGCTTTAAACACTGTGTACTTTTTCAGTTTCTTTGCTTAGTTTAATTTTGAACTTAATGTAACAAGTTTCCTTTTTTCCCCAGCGATTCCAAAAATTTCCCAAAGAATAAAGAATTTTAAACATGTTCTCAAAGCAGAAGGGCCAGAGTAGCAGAATAAGTGTGTGTCTGTAATTACATGCGGGTACCTGAACATGAGGTGATTCTGCCCCTCTGCTCTGCACTCCTGAGACCCCACCTGGAGTACTGTGTCCAGCTCTGGAGTCCTCAACAGAGAAAGGACATGGAACTGTTGGAACGAGTCCAGCAGAGGGCCACGAAGATGATTAGAGGGGTGGAGCACCTCTCCTATGAGGACAGGTTGAGAGAGCTGGGGCTGTTCAGCCTGGAGAAGAGAAGGCTCCAGGGAGACCTTCTAGCAGCCTTCCAGTATCTCAGGGGAGCCTACAGGAGAGCGGGAGAGGGACTCTTGGTCAGGAAGTGTAATGATAGGACAAGGGGTAATGATTTTAAACTGGAAGAGGGGAGATTTAGATTGGATATGGGGAAAAAATTCTTTACTGTGAGGGTGCTGAGGCACTGGAACAGGTTGCCCAGAGAAGTTGTGGATGCCCTATCTCTGGAGGTGTTTAAGGCCAGGCTGGATGGGACTTTGAGCAACCTGCTCTAGTGGGAGGTGTCTCTGCCCATGGCAGAGGGGTTGGAACTAGATGATCTTCAGGGTCCCTTCCAACTCTAACCATTCTATGACATGTCTCTTGTGTAGGGATCCAACTCCTGAAACACTACATAAAGTTGCCTTCCTGAAACCATGCTTTTTATCACTTAAAAAAAACCAAACCAAAACAAAAACTCCCACCAACCTTATATGCTTGTTGGCTTGTTTCTTAAGTTAATGGAAAAATAAGCATGTAAGAATAATGAAGAGAAAACTTTGTAGATAGAAGCCAACGAATTATGGAATGTGGGGTAGTTCAGAACTTCTGTAAGACTACACAGATATCACTGCAGATAGCCAAATCTGACGTAAAGTTGCTTTGTTTTCAGAATACTAAAGTTGATCATGTCAGCTTTCATAGGCAAAACTTGTCCTTTTGGCTGAATGTGACCAGTTTCTGGTTCAAGGGTACAGATTTCCTGAAGTTTAGCCAGGCAGGCTGTACTAACAGTCAGGATCCGTGTCACAACTTCCTCCAGTGCCTGTGGACACTAGCAGTTTTGTAGTTTTAATCTTTGCCAGTTCTGTATCAAATTTAAGACCCTTCCCCCCTTGGATTTTGTTCTGAAATGTGTGCTGTTATACTGATCTTGCCAGAAACCTTATTTTTTCTTTCTTTTTTTCTTTTATATTTTTTTTCTGAGTGACAAATTCTGTAAATATAATATATAGAGGGAGATATTAAATTTTATTTCTGCAGCAGTGTTTATCTAGTGTCAAACTTCTGTTTGGGCTGTGCAAGCATATACTATGCTCCAGGTGAAGAAATTAAGGTGTCTCATACAGAGTTATATTATACTGCTGTAATTGGGTTGACATGTGGCTTACTTGTTTGGGGTTTTTGTTGTTTTGCGTTTGTTTTTTTAAATTTCTTTCTTGGTTGGTAAAGACCTTCAGTATCCCCTAGCCAGTGATTCTTTCCAGCTATTTAAACACAGTAATGGGAAGAGGACTTGGTCGTAACTACTCTTTTTTTTTTTTTTTTT
>VZRU01011456.1:27844-37911 GCA_013398155.1 Pedionomus torquatus
TATTCTACTAGGTCCAGTGAATACTGAGCAAAATAAGCATTGATCCTACAAAGACTCAAGCACTTCTCAGACCCG
The DNA here is from genome assembly GCA_013398155.1 of Pedionomus torquatus. Classification (NCBI taxonomy): domain Eukaryota; kingdom Metazoa; phylum Chordata; class Aves; order Charadriiformes; family Pedionomidae; genus Pedionomus; species Pedionomus torquatus. The sequence goes on from VZRU01011456.1 coordinate 27,920, forward strand.
CTTTTCCCATCCAACAGTTGCTGTGAGACTTAGCACCTTTTGAAGATGAATGCAAACTCTTAAAATTTTCCCTTTGCTCTTTTATCAGTAAGTTGCAAGACAGGAGGTACTTAATAGAATCAGTTTTTGTTTTAGTAGGAAATGTAATATACTTCTGCTCTGGAGGAAAATTGGGAAGTAATTACTGTAGAATTAAATTCTGTTGCTTTTGTGAAAATAAACACAATATAAGAAGCATCTGGAGAATTGCAGTAGGATATGTAATCCAACAGTGCTCATTCTTTTATAGTACTATCTAATTAGGAGTTAATGAACAAAATACTGGACTGCTTGCTATTTCATACACTAATTCTCTGCAAGTATTGTAGAAAGTTTCTTTTGCTTCCTATGAATCTTTCTATCTTTTTGCTTTGCTTTTTAGCTGCAATGAAAATGATACCTTACATTAACATGAATTGTGTATATCTGGATAATAAGCAATTAATTTCAGTACCTTCTTAATTCATATGCTGGTTTGATTGTCTCTTCTGTGCAGTCAAGACTGTTTTTGCTAGTCTGTGTATAGATTTATAAATATTTCGGGGGGGTGGGCGGGATAGAGGAAAACAAGATTAACTATATATGAGTTAAAATACAGAGGGGGCAAAAGTACTCTCATCTAAGGTCAGACCATGTGAATCTGTGTCTGTATTCTGCTTTGTGACTAATTTAGAAGCTTCTTTGGGAGTGAAACGAATATGAGGTTTTTAATTGTGCTGAACAAGTACTAGACAAGGGGCCCATGTGTCAGCCATGGGCTTTACATTCCAACTTTTTTCTTTTCAGTTGATGTTCTACTGACTTCTTGTCAGCTGCGATTTCTCAGCATTGAACACAAAGTCTCTGCCCAGGAATCTTAGAGTGTATTGGTGATGGAGTAGCAAACCACAGCATACCACTATGCACTGTTTTCACACTGCCAGGATCTCTGGCTTAAGCCAAAGACCCCACAGAATCTCCCAACCAATTAGAAGGTATAGGCACAGTTTTACATTAAAAGTGGTCCAGTACACTTAGAATGCAACAAGTAAAAATTAACCATTGAACCTACTTTAATATTCATACTAATGAATTGAGGGTTATGGAAAAATTATTTGCAAGATTTATAAATATTTGATGACTTTGAAACACATATGTCAGTGGCTTTATTTTAAAAGCATAATATTAGATTCCGAAAGAATTTTAGTATTGCTGAAGTTATGCCAAACTACCATCAGATCTTCAGGCAAAACAGATCTAACTTAGGCTAGTAAATCTATTTCATTTCAAAGGAACAGAGCAATAAAATCCTTGAAGCGGGCATTACCTGAGGGTAATTAGCTGCATCTATGAGTTAAATGTTCCAAGGAAAAGAGAAGACTGCTTCTAGATTACAAGGTCAATGATCCCCTCACTGTGTCCTTTTCAGGTAGTAATGGTATTCTGAACACATCTGAAAGAGATAAAGAAAACTTTTGAGAGCAGAATAATATTTGTTTATAAATAAAATTCCTACTATTTTTAAAAACACAGACATTAAAGAAATTTACATTGCAGTAATGCACAGAATCCTAGAGATAAATGTATTGATGAACGGTATATTTAAAGGTTGGTGTACGCTTTCTGTATCTGGGCATCCCTGTAAGCCCTATTTGTATCATAGGTGGAATACTGATGAAGAAGAAACAAATCAAATGTATGTGGGCCAGACCAGACGGGGATGAACCAGACAGGGAACTGGTAAAAGGTCAGTCCACTGGTTCAGGAGCCAGTAGGCAGTGAGAGAATGTCTTTTGTTTCAGGTGTCCAAATTCAGCTGATGAGTCACACACATAAGAAGAGTTCTCTCTGCCTGAGGTGCATGAAGTAGGTGGGATCTCTCAGGATGTTCCCTGAGGAACATCCCCAAACTCTTCCCACAGCTGTTTTGGCTTGATGCCCATCTTACAGTTTTTCCAGTGGTGAAGCACACACCATGACACTCCTTTTACTCTATTTGGGACTTATTTTTCGCCCCTAGGTAATAGTGTATTAGATTGTACCTTTTCCCTTGCCTTAGTTTCCCATTCATTTACTTCATAAACTTCTTCATTTGGAATAAAATCTTTTTATAACATTTGAGTTTCTTCTGTTTTCCTGCAGGCTTTTCTCTCAAGAGCAATAATTACCATGTGCTGATAGCACCAGATTGTTCATCTGTGTAAAATTTGAAATTAATATTCTGCTTTCTTTAAAATTGATAGCCCATTCACTTTTTACTGCAATGTTTTTCATTCCTTCCAAAATATTAATTATGCTGTTTCCAGCCCTGCTCATGCTGTTTATACTCTGCTAATGTTTGCATTGGCTTCTGAAATTGTGGGATCCTCTTTATTGTTTTATTTTTAAATGATGGGCAGATTCTCGGTTTGTAAGTTTGGCACACAATGTAACATTCTGTGCAACTTTTCCTCATGTTTTGACTCCAGTGTTAACCTCTGCAAGTCGTTCTGTTTCACGACTTTTTTTTGTGTGTGTATAGCATTTTGGGTTTGTTTTTTTTTTTTTTAATCATGTTGTAGGTTGTGCTGTACATCATAAGCTTCATCTCCAGTTGACTGGTAAATTTATTATTTCCTTAAAGTTATTTTTAAAGTTATTATATTCTTGGTCTAGTTCTTTCACATTTTTTCCCATACTTCATTTTTTGTCTGATCCCTTCTAGATTATCTTTTAAAAATCACATTTGTCGCTTCAGTCTTTAGTTGCAGATGCTTCCTGCCTTGACTTATTCTTCATATTGACTATTTAAAAGTCTGCCACAGCTATTTCAGAAGTAGTTGTTTGAAAAAATGAAGTATCCTGTGGCTGTCTTCCTTTCTTTCTTGAATCTGCTTCTAGTAGCCAGAAATGGAAGATCTGTTTTAAACCTTCTTCTTTGTTCTTTGTGTTTCCAGAACATTTCAGGTGTTAATAGATATTCTGAGTATTTTCTTACCTTTATGTGCTTCCTCATGCCTTATTCTGTAATTGTTCTAAAGCAGATGCCTTCTTTGGTGGTTATATTACAAAGTGTTTGATTAGGAGAGCAGGATGATGCTACCCGTGTTGTGAAATGTAGGGGCAAAGGGGGAGAGAAAAGACCTTAGAGGTGGAAGAGCCCTAAGTCTGGTCAGGTGAGGAAACATGGGAGTTTGCTTGATTCAGAGGGCACTTCTTTGTGGCAACTAGAATAGGATAATTCAGGCTGGAAGATATCTTTAGAGCTCATTTAGTTTAGTGCCTGGTCAAGAGCAGGGCCAACTTCAGACTTATGCTTAGAGTCTTGCCAGTTGTCTTGGTCTGAACTTCTTTGGGTACTGAGTGCCAGTCCTTGCCCACTTTAGCCACTTCAGCTGCAGTGACTGCATGCCCAGAACATCAGTTGGACCATTCATATGACTACACTGATAGTCAGGGAGCCGATCTGGCTAAAAATCAGGCATTAAGCGACTTCAACAGGAATAATGACACTGTTGGTGTTAGTAACATCCTCCCTTGGCCCTTCCTGAGGAAAAGTGAGATGGGGGGATGCTAGAAAGAAGCATCCGCTTTGCAAATGCAAAAACTGTCCCTTCTTCCTTACCCTCGCAATGTGTACACAGGTAAGTGACGTAGGAAACCTCTTGCATTTAAGCATGTGAGAATTGTCATAATTGTAAATTGTTCTTTAGAAGAACGCACAACACAATCAGGAGCTATTTAATTCTTTTTACTTCCTGAAACAACCCCCAAAACAAAATTTAAAAAAATGCATGAGTACATTTCTCAGCAATTTCTCAAATTTAGCCTCAGGGTGGAAGAATAAGTGTTTGCGATCATTTACTCAAAGCTCCCTGAAAGCTACAGTTCAATTAAAATTCTAAGTCTGGAACTGGTGTGAAAAATATATGTAAAATCCAAACCATGTTGTTTACTAAGCAGACAAAAGGCTCTCAAAACCTTCTTGTCCCAGATCTTTCTTGGCTTTTTCATAGCCTAATACTAAGCTCAATGATAGCCAAAGTATTCACTATGTTTTTTTCTTTGTTATAGAAAAACCTTTAATTTAGCCTCTGGGAAATTTCAACTTGCAATGGAGAGCTGTCACATTCACTCTGTTTCTATGTACAAATATGCTAGCTCTGAAATCCATTCTGTGCTTTATACTGCTTATGAATAAACTTAAAATGATTTCTGATGCACTGTGTGGTGTTTTTGAAGCACATAGCGTGTTAACAGGACAATCAAACATCATGGAGATCAGGTTTTAGCAATAGTACTTTAAATTCAACAATGAGCTCTGGCTCAGAGATCTTGCATTTCTGTTATTTAAATCTTTGTTTTTTCATCTTACCATAAGCAATATAGTCAATGGAAATGGGTGGTAGGAGTGGAGCTGGGGACCATATGACAAAAGGAGAAGCTTTAGGTACTGTAAAGCAACACAATGTGATATTCTATAGATAGCATGAAAAAAAAAAAAAAAAAAAAAAAAAAAAANTTCTGATATATTTATTTTTCTGTTCTTTGTCATTCTCCGAATGTTTTTCTATGGTTTCTTTGTTTCTGTCCTTTCCTTCCCACGCTCTAATTGAAGCATCAACTCAGAAGGTTTTGAGTTTGGTTTTCCAGATTGGTATATTACAGTGGAGCTAAAGATAAGCTTAATAAATTGGACTATCAAAAAAAGCATCAAGTATTATAACTGTAAATACCATTTTCATATAAGTAACTAATGTTTTCTGTATTCTGTATGCATTTTTCATTGGAACACTTTCCTCAAAATAGTGCTTAATAAGCTGAGACCTATGCAAATATAGACAATATATATTTTAAATTCTTCCTGCCTGCACCAATCCTACCTTCTGTTCTTCCCCCACTATGTACTGGATGAAGTCTAAAGGAGATGCACTTGCGATGTAAAAGATACTTTTCAAAAGATTTAAGCTAGGTTATTCAGAAATATTATTCATGATCTTTTTTTGATCTTGGTTGCTTCCTCTAGAGATCAAAGAAGCATAATTCCTTTTTATCAATTTATTTCATCCATTATACCATAGTATGCAATGCTGCCCAGCTTCATTGGGATTTTCAGATTTAAAGGCTTAAAGATGTTTCCTAAATTAAATTATATTTTAATTCAGTCTATTTTTCCAAATCCACTTTCCTTCCATTTGCCATCAAAATACAGGAAGTGTTAACATCTCTTTTAACTGATTCTATGGAAGAAGTCTCTCTGTACTATCATAGGACAATTGCCCTCTTATGTAGATTAGTTCAAACCATATTCTGTATGTAAATGTCTCTTTGAAAATGTTTACAGTAAAATAGGTATTTTAATTTCAGACTTGTGAAATATTGTATTGATGTGAAATATATTGATGAAAATTATATGGCTAAAAAAAATCAGGTTTCTGTTCTCAATCATGACTTTTAGTAGATGAAAAATACCAATGGCATTGGAAATGCACCTTAAAATTAAGCTTTTGTCAACAGATTTGTGACAGCAAAATGTGCTTTGACATAACATAAATCCTAAAAAGTGTTAAAAAAGACCTTTCAAATGACAAGCAGTTTAGCCTCAATATGTGATTTCAGCTCTGCAAATTGGAAGTTTGCATACTACTGGATTTAATATCTTAGAGCCAATAAAACTTAGGAGGTAGAAGAATAAAATACTAATTTCTGCAAACCATGAAAATTACAGATGTTGAGCATCTGTAAAAGACATTCACACCATTGTAGAGCAAGGCTTTCAGGAGTGATTGATACACCAAGTCAGTTCCTCTTTCAGTTGAGAACGAGTTAATCATTCAGCAGATACCCTGACAACATCTGCACTTGTGTAATGAGATTTCTGACAGAACTTGCATGGTTTATTCTGTGTGCATGTAATGCTTCAAATTAATAATCTAAAATCCATTCAATTCTGATGGCTCTGCCACTGGAGCTGTAGATCTGCTGCAAAGATCTCACATGAGCTGATCTGCTTATCACCATCAATTTAAAGAAACGATGATGAACAGGAAGCAGTAAAATTAAATCAGATTCATGAAGGAAATGTAGCTTAGTCTTCTATCACTTGTTGAGAAACTTAGGTCACGTAGCCTGTGAAAATTAAATATGCTGCATTACCTCCAGTATGTTAACTGTGTTTTACTGAGCTAGAGAATGTGCTTATCACCAATTATTAACCCTTTTAAAACTCTCAAGGTTCTTCTAAACACTGACCAGAGCCAAACAACTTTGTTTTTGTGGTTTGGCATTAAGGTTAACAAAAGTACTGCATCTGACCTAGTATATGAAACTTGAGTGGCATTTAAACTGCCTAAACACCAAGCATGCATTTTTAAACACTATGTACGTGTTAAATAATAACACCTGTTTTGATTTTGTTGCATATAACACATATGTATAATGAATAGCTTTAAGGGATACTTTCTAGTGAGTCTGCTTAATGGTGGGGGGGTATGAGCATTCAGTAATAAGAGCTTCGTCTGAAATATGTACTGGCTTCAACTATGTGCAGCTGTGCTGAGCTTCTTGAGATTGCAGATTTTGCTATCTGTAGGGACAATCTGTTCTTAAAAATGCATAATATATAAAATCTAAATTGTGTTTACAAGTGAATAGAACCATGAACAAACACAGCTGTGTTTGTATGTGTATTCTTTGTTACTGTGTCTCCCTGGAGGTTTATGTGTGCCTTCACTCTCACAAGAAAGGAGAGGGATAATTACAAAGAAATTATTTCATTTCCTTTTTAAAAATACATTAATAATTCCATTTCTTTCTGTGAGCACATTAAGACTTTCTGTCTATAACAACCCCAAAGATATGTGACCTTTCACAAAAGGTTTAAAATAAGTACAATTGTCTTAAGGCAGGATAGTAGGTATAGAGATGGTGAAAGTATTGTGCTGAAATGTTTCTGAAACTGCTTGGATAGTTCTTAAGTGTTTAAGTTAGAGCCAGCAATGGATATTGCTCATTATGTTTGGAGTCTGTGCAGGGATGTTCAAGATGTATTTCATTAAGATATTAACTGATAGTCCCTACACTAAGGAGAGTCCATGGGTCCTGATGGGATTCACCTGTGAGTGCTGAGGAAACCAGCAGAAGTCATTGCTGTGTCGCTCTCCATCGTATTTGAAAGGTCCTGGAGAACAGGAGAGGTGCCCAAGGACTGGAGGAAAGCCAGTGTCATCCCAGTCTTCAGAAAGGCCAAAAGGAGGACCAAAGAAGCTACAGGCTGGTCAGCCTCACCTCCGTCCCTGGAAAAATGATGGTACGATTCATTCTAGGCATCATCTCAAAGTGTCTGCAGGAAAAGACGGCTATCAGAAGTAATAGACATGGATTCACCAAGGGGAAATCATGTCTGACTAACCAGATAGCCTTCTATGATGGCATGACTGGATGGATAGATGAGGGGACAGCAGTGGATGTTGTCTTGAAGCGGTGGGTCTGAAACAGTGGGCCCAGTGAAACTATGATCCTCCAGCTGAAGCATTGTATGTGCTCACTGGAGCTGTGATTCTCAAGCTAAAGCATAGTTTGATAGTTTTAACTCAATGTAGCATTAAGGATGCGATGAGCTTATTCTGTTAGCCTATGGATCAGAACATAGTTTCCAGGTGACTTTTGTGATTATTTTCTTAACGTTATCCAGATGATTTTTAGTGATTAAAGGCGCTGGAGAGGAGAGAACAAACCAAGCCCTCACCACAGATCCTAGATCTTGAGCTAGACAGCCATGAAAAGGCATCAGCCACCTGTGGAAAGCATTGTGTGGACTGGCACATAGCCAGAATACATATGTATTAGCTAGATTTTAATATGCATAATCTTTAGTGTACAAAAAGCCCACCTGTGCAATGGACAGATGAACATGTTAGGTGGAGTGATCCCCCATGTTCCCAGCCCTGAATAAACATACCTCTCCATGACTTAACAAGTTTGGAGTTTGTTCCTCATGATCCTCGGATCAGTCTGCCTTGACTTCAGCAAGGCTTTTGACACTGTCTCCCACAGTAACTTCATAGTTAAGCTTAGGAAATGTGGGTTAGATGAATGGACAGTGGGGTGGATTGAAAACTGGCTGAAAGACATAGCTCAGAGCGTCCATATCAAGTGAGGTCCCCCAAGCATCAGTACTGGGTCCAGTCCTCTTCAATATGTTCATCAATGACCTGGATGAAGGGATGTAATGTACCCTCAACAAGTTTGCTGATGACACAAAGCCATGGCTGACACACCAGAAGGCTGTGCCACCAAACAGTGAGACCTGGACAGGCTGGAGAGTTGGGCAGAGAGGAACCTGATGAAATTCAACAAGCGCAAGTGTAGCGTGCTGCACCTGTGGAAGAATAACACCCTGCACCAGTACAGATTGATGGCTGACCTGCTGGAGATGAGCTCTTAGGAAAAAGCCCTGGGAGTCAGGGTTTTCCAGGTCATCCAACAGGATGACCACAAGCCAGCATTGTGCCCTTGTGGCCAAGGCAGCCAATGGCTTCCTAGGGTGCATCAAGAAAAATGTGATGGTTGCGTTAAGAGGCAGAAGTAGTTTTGGCAGAAAATAAACCCCCTTGCATTCTAATAATCCTTACCGCAGCAGAAGCTAGGTGCGGCTAGGTTTAAATTCTGACTGATGCCCAATTCACAACTGTCAGTCCAGTTGCGTTTAATATATTAAACTATCACAATTCCGGATACACTAATAGTGGGCTGCATCTTCAGTCTAGTAGTCTAGTTGTGCTCATAAACTAGCATGGCCACTCTCAAGTCTTTGGTTACATTCCATGTGAAACTGAAACGACTAGCCAGTTTATTCAAGAAACAGATATAAAGCTTGTATGAGTTGCTGGTGATGAATACACTGTCTGCAAAGCATGTGCAAATGAAAGTACTGTTAGTTATACAAAATGCATGACAGTTACAAGTAATACAGCCTGGCTATAAATGTAGAAAAGGGACTAGAGAGATTTCTAAGTTTCCCGAGGAAGCACTCAGTGCAGTCTAAGTCTAACCCAAAGGCTTCCCTCTGAGGGGGGAAGAAAGGCTCAGCCTGTTGACTGGTCCCAGAAGTCAGAGGCAGTCTGTGATAAAGTTTTCCTTGACTTGTTCCTTATGGTGTCTTCCCTCATATCTCTCCTTTCTTGGGGTATTTTCATACTATTTTTTACCTTCAAGGTGGAGTTTGAGGGCCTTTAGTCATAAATACTTAAATTATTATTGGTGTAAAAATTTCTCTCCACACATTTAAAAGTATAGTTTATGAAAAATTCAGGGTGCAGACTTAAGGAGTAGGTGCACCTTGGAGGCAGGTAGCCCTCACAATGGAGGTGTGTTTTGGTGTTATAATGACATTGTTATGGTTTGAGAAAACCCATAACAATTTATTGTTGTGTAGACAATTATCCTGTCACCCGATGACCCCTCCTCACCCAGAAAGAGGAATTGGGGGATGCAAAGAAACAGGTTTGAAATGTAAATAGATTTAATAGAATAAGATTAAATAACTAACAATAATACTACAGAACCAGTATTAATCCCGACACTCATATGAGATTTACAAGAAGTATACTCAGCCAATTCTATCAGCAAGAAGCTGTGCACTCCCAGCAGTGGACAGTAAAAGTCAGACACTGCGAGTGCAACAGCTTCAGGAAGAAAGGGAGGTCTCAGGGTTCCAGCACCGGGGCAAGGAGTTGTCTGGATCACCGCCATCAAGGGAGAGCCAGCTACACAGCAAACTTTTCTAATTTATATTGAATGTGATGTTCATGGTATGAAATAATCCTGCTGGCCAGCTTGGGTCAAATGCCCAGGCCTTGCTCCTCCTCATCCCTGCACCTGCAAGGCTTGAAAACACTGAGACCTTGAATCTCACAGAGCCTGGCTGTCCATAAAGTAAGTATTTTCATGAACTCAGACACTAGAGCCCTCCAAAAGTGCAATTTTCCCAGCAT
>VZRU01011456.1:38249-50651 GCA_013398155.1 Pedionomus torquatus
TTAGATGAATGGACAGTGGGGTGGATTGAAAACTGGCTGAAAGACATAGCTCAGAGCGTCCATATCAAGTGAGGTCCCCCAAGCATCAGTACTGGGTCCAGTCCTCTTCAATATGTTCATCAATGACCTGGATGAAGGGATGTAATGTACCCTCAACAAGTTTGCTGATGACACAAAGCCATGGCTGACACACCAGAAGGCTGTGCCACCAAACAGTGAGACCTGGACAGGCTGGAGAGTTGGGCAGAGAGGAACCTGATGAAATTCAACAAGCGCAAGTGTAGCGTGCTGCACCTGTGGAAGAATAACACCCTGCACCAGTACAGATTGATGGCTGACCTGCTGGAGATGAGCTCTTAGGAAAAAGCCCTGGGAGTCAGGGTTTTCCAGGTCATCCAACAGGATGACCACAAGCCAGCATTGTGCCCTTGTGGCCAAGGCAGCCAATGGCTTCCTAGGGTGCATCAAGAAAAATGTGATGGTTGCGTTAAGAGGCAGAAGTAGTTTTGGCAGAAAATAAACCCCCTTGCATTCTAATAATCCTTACCGCAGCAGAAGCTAGGTGCGGCTAGGTTTAAATTCTGACTGATGCCCAATTCACAACTGTCAGTCCAGTTGCGTTTAATATATTAAACTATCACAATTCCGGATACACTAATAGTGGGCTGCATCTTCAGTCTAGTAGTCTAGTTGTGCTCATAAACTAGCATGGCCACTCTCAAGTCTTTGGTTACATTCCATGTGAAACTGAAACGACTAGCCAGTTTATTCAAGAAACAGATATAAAGCTTGTATGAGTTGCTGGTGATGAATACACTGTCTGCAAAGCATGTGCAAATGAAAGTACTGTTAGTTATACAAAATGCATGACAGTTACAAGTAATACAGCCTGGCTATAAATGTAGAAAAGGGACTAGAGAGATTTCTAAGTTTCCCGAGGAAGCACTCAGTGCAGTCTAAGTCTAACCCAAAGGCTTCCCTCTGAGGGGGGAAGAAAGGCTCAGCCTGTTGACTGGTCCCAGAAGTCAGAGGCAGTCTGTGATAAAGTTTTCCTTGACTTGTTCCTTATGGTGTCTTCCCTCATATCTCTCCTTTCTTGGGGTATTTTCATACTATTTTTTACCTTCAAGGTGGAGTTTGAGGGCCTTTAGTCATAAATACTTAAATTATTATTGGTGTAAAAATTTCTCTCCACACATTTAAAAGTATAGTTTATGAAAAATTCAGGGTGCAGACTTAAGGAGTAGGTGCACCTTGGAGGCAGGTAGCCCTCACAATGGAGGTGTGTTTTGGTGTTATAATGACATTGTTATGGTTTGAGAAAACCCATAACAATTTATTGTTGTGTAGACAATTATCCTGTCACCCGATGACCCCTCCTCACCCAGAAAGAGGAATTGGGGGATGCAAAGAAACAGGTTTGAAATGTAAATAGATTTAATAGAATAAGATTAAATAACTAACAATAATACTACAGAACCAGTATTAATCCCGACACTCATATGAGATTTACAAGAAGTATACTCAGCCAATTCTATCAGCAAGAAGCTGTGCACTCCCAGCAGTGGACAGTAAAAGTCAGACACTGCGAGTGCAACAGCTTCAGGAAGAAAGGGAGGTCTCAGGGTTCCAGCACCGGGGCAAGGAGTTGTCTGGATCACCGCCATCAAGGGAGAGCCAGCTACACAGCAAACTTTTCTAATTTATATTGAATGTGATGTTCATGGTATGAAATAATCCTGCTGGCCAGCTTGGGTCAAATGCCCAGGCCTTGCTCCTCCTCATCCCTGCACCTGCAAGGCTTGAAAACACTGAGACCTTGAATCTCACAGAGCCTGGCTGTCCATAAAGTAAGTATTTTCATGAACTCAGACACTAGAGCCCTCCAAAAGTGCAATTTTCCCAGCATCAGAAGGAAATTTAGTCCTGGGCCCCTCAACACAGGACACATTATTATAATGAGCAAAGTTCATACAAAGGACAGCATTTTGTCAAAAATTGACAGACTGTAGGCTCAGTGTAGCAAGTAGGCAGGTTATCAGTTTCATAGGACCATCTCGTTACCATATGCACAATGACCAGCAGGTCAAGGGAGGTTATCCTTCCCTTCTACTCTGCCCTGGTGAGGCCCCATCTGTGTCCAGTTCTGGGCTCCCAGTTCAAGAAAGACAGGGAACTGCTGGAGAGGGTACAGCAGAGGACCACAAAGATGATTAGGGGGCTGGAGCATCTCTCTTATGAGGAAAGGCTGAAGGACTTGAGTCTTTCTAGTCTGGAGAAGAGAAGATGGGGGGATCTGATCAATTCCTATAAATACTTAAAGGGTGGGTGTTTTTTTTCAGTGGCGCCCAGTGAGAGGACAAGAGGAAATGAGTACAAACTTGTACATAAGAAGTTCCATCTAAACATGAGGAGGAACTTCTTTCCTTTGAGGGTGGCAGAGCACTGGAAGAGTCTGCCCATAGAAGTGGTGGGGTCTCTCTTTCTGGAGATGTTCAAAACCAACCTGGACAAGTTCATGTGCAACCTGATCTGGGTGGACCTGCTTTGGCAGGGGAGTCGGAATAGATGATCTCCAGAGATCCCTTCCAACCCCACATCACTCTGTGATTCTTTGATTACCTATGTAAGTGAGAGTTAAGACGAGGAGTACCAGACTAAACTGGTTATGTTGTAATTCCTTCTCAGGAAGTTATGTAGAAATGTTGATGGCTCAGTTAATTTTCTTTTCCCAATTTGGCTACCTACTCTCCCAGTCACTTCTCATAGTGAAATGTTTATTTAACTATTTCTTTCTGCTAGTGAATGTTTTGTGAAAGAATGTGAAGAAAATGTCATATGAAAGGGCTGGAGATATAACATGCATCAGAAGGCTTTAGAGCAGTTAGGAGTTATTTGCAGGCACAACTGAGGCTTAAAAAAACCTCACTGATGTGACTGCAGTTAGCTGCTCTGAGGGCAATGGAGCTGAATTGCATATGGGGAGCTTTCCCAGCTTGGTGTATTTGGATATGAGCTCAAATTCAAATCTGCTTGGCTCACAAGTTAAAATGAGTTTGCACACTTGTCCCCAGGGGACATTAATCTATATGCCCGTGCCACCTTGTAGTTTGGAACAGCAGTGTGAAAAAGCTTTCTCAAGTGGCTGCTTGCCCTGTATGTGCTTCACTTGCCATGAAATCAGGTCTGAGTAAATCAGTCTCATTCATCATCAGGATGAAATATTAAAAAAAAAAAAAAAGGGAAAGAAAGCAAGCAAGACAGAAAAAATACTGCCTAAGAGGAATTGCAGCTTTTTTTGTAGAGTCGTTTAATGATTTAAATACATAGGCAATGCTATATTCTTTTTCCTTTTTATCTTTTTTTAAGAACATAGCTTTGAATACTACTCAAGGAGGAACAGTAAAATAGAAGTGTTTTATCTGTTCATTGTATCTTTTCTTACTTTTGTATATTAAATCTCCTTCAAAATGCCATGTAAAGTTAGGAAGTAGCAATCAGATTCCTCCAGAGAGTAGTCTTCTATTCTAGATATAATTCCAAGCTAACTGTTTTTATAGATTTCTTTGGATGTGTAGTACAGATATTTGAAAAGAATTATTTAAAACATCCCTTTAACTCGCTCTACAGTACTTGCAGGATCTGTTCAAATGTTATGTAGGTTTTTATCTTTGCCAACCAAATGAATTTCAGAGACAAATGAACACGACAGAAAATAACAGCAGCTGGTGTTATATTATATAAAGTAGTTGCTGTGACTGGAATACGTCCCATCTCCAATGTTCAGCACAGCGACAGAATCTAACAATTTCTCCAAGTGAGGTATCTGCACACAGTGGAGTTACCTCAGACCAGAAAACTGCATTCTTTCACCAAACCAAATGAGGTATATCCTAGATGTCTATCCTTGAGAGATTCGGGTATGCTGACATGTCCACAAAACGCTCATAAAATCTGCACAATTCAGTGCCTCACTCCCCATCCTTCATAACTTTTTTTCTACTGGCTCTAGACTCCTTCTCAGAGATACCTATTTTTGCCTTGCCTGTGAAGCAACTATTACCTTTCTGATTACAAGGGCCAGAAAACAGCAAATGCAGCCAGGAGTGAAGATACAGTGACAAGGACATCACACAAGCGTTGGTCAGCCAAGGAAGAGACGAGGTAATTACAAGTGCAGTAGAACAGAATGCCTATAGTGAAGTTCCTACATAAATTTTCATCATCCTGAATCCTCCCACAGCCTAAGACTGTGCATTTGTCTCTGGCATCGCAAGCATAACAGCCCTGCATTGCAGATTATCCAGTCTTTCGTCATTACCTACCATTTCAAACAACCCTGGTTTTCTTCAGTGTCTCCATGTTGTTACACTGTACCCATCTCATAGCCCAGAGTCTGGATGTTTTACTTTTAATGAGGGTTGGGGTATTTTTCTCACTTAGCTTGAGTGAATGAAAAGAGGAGAATGAAGGCAGGGGATGTGGGATTTTCCAAAAGATCACCAATAAAGTTTTAATTTCCAAAGTTCACCAACATGTTTTAATTTGCCCTTATTACTACTGGGGAGTCACTGCCTGGGAATGCTTTCTAAAGCTACTGTTAATTTCTTTCCTTGTTATTACTTGCCATACAGGTAATTCTTATTATTAACGGAGACTGAGATTATCAGGTGGTTTTTTTTTGTACTGCTATTTGTGCAGATGTGCTGTAAAAGGAGAGATGTTAAATAAACAGGCTCTCAGCTGACTAACTTTTCTCTCACAACGAAGTATCAGAAGTTTTTGAAAAGAGGGATTAGTACAAGAAAATGTAACTATATGGGGCACTGAGAGTAGGCGGAGGGGAAAGACCAATAAATGACTTTTAAAAATCTTTCTTAAAAGAAAAGAAGGATGAAGATACAATTCTTCAAAGGGAAAAAAGACCCATTAATTCGATTTGACAAAATTTAAAATGTAAAAATTTTACGGTATAACCTTTCTGATACTTATTTGGTTACTTGAAGCAGCTGTATTCAAAGCTCTATTAAAAATAGTTTGGTTTTTTTTTTTTTATTGGATTCAGTGATGTCTGAGGCAGGAGTGATGCATTATTTTGTAAACCTTCAGTTAAACAAGGTGGGATGGTCTTTTAGGAGTGTTTTGTTGCTTCCATTATTTAATGTAACACCTGTTAAGCACAGCAGAGTTGTTTCACACCATGAGAGATGTACAGCAGACTGCTCAGAACATTTTAAAACATAAAGCTGGAAATACGAACTGGAGTTCTGGGCTATGGCAAGAGGATTTCTTAAGATCAAAGGTATAGAAGAAGGAGCTGATGACTCTGTCATTGTGAACTGTCTGGAGGAGTTTGTAGCAGGTGTCTGAGTGATGGAGGGAGCTAAGTGAATGCATAGAGGTTTCTCACTTTGGAAGAGAGATGAAGAGGTGATCATGATGAGGCTGCTGAGCGCTTTGGTGAAGGCTTAGCCTGTGGACTCCATAAAAGAGTTGTGATTTTGTTGCTTTACCTTTTCTTCCTGTAATGAAAGGTTGGAAAGCATAGACTGGTACAGACTGTCAGAATTTAAAGAATCAAGCCTCATACCTACAAACTCACTAAAAGTAAAGCTCTTCCCACCTGGTACCCTCATTTACTCTGTGTCCAACCATGTTCTGGCCAATGGGACTTTAGATAGAAAGAGAGAGACCCCACTCCAGCAGGGCACTGAGGTAACAGCCAAACCTAGGCTGCAAGAGTTTTATGATTGGGCTGCTGTTACAAACTCTTCTGTTTGTCATACAACACCTGTTTGGATATATCGTCATGTCATAAGCAGTTTTTCATAAATGTCACATTAGAGACCACTGTTCTAAGAAATTGGTGTTGCTAATGAAAATAATAGATACTGAGGTAATAGAAATAAAAGGAATATAAAATATTCCTTAAATATAAAATAAAATAAAAGGAATCCTAAAATAATTTTTTCTCCTTGGGCCAGCAAGGGGAACTTGCTTTTCCAAAAGTAAATAGGTAAGATTAACACTTTATTAAAGATGTAAACAGTTTCTTGATCACTTCTAAAAAAGTCAAATAATTATGAAAAACAAATAAAGTAATGACTGCATTGAAAATCCTCATACTAGTATTACTAATGTGTCTTTACCTGTCTGGCCTATTTCCCCATCTGAAAAACAGGGTATAATGATACTTTAGAGACTGCTAAGAGAGCTAAGGCTGATAGGTGCAGTAGAACTGCTGAAGGGATTTTAAATCTAATCTGTTTGTTACTTCCTAAGAGATCACTACTGTAAGAGATACTGCCTCCTTCTCTCTCTACCTCTATTCTCCTTTCATCATGTACATTTTGGGACTGTAAATTCTGTTTTTTTTCCTGAAACAACAGTTAGAAAACTCCACATTTCAAACAGGAATCTAGTTGAATCTATTCCATAGTTGTTCTGTCTGAGAAAGGCTGTTGAGACATCCCAGGAAACCTGGACAAATGTAAGTTACCACATTAGTCCTGGCAAAACTCTAGGTAACATGTGGAACATGTTTAGTAAAGCTGTGACATTTAGAAGCTATGTCAAACTGTCATGTCTGAACAGCTAAAGATGTTTGAGGTCTAGATCCTGCGTGCTGATGTAGTGCCTATGCTGCTTTCTGTTATCCTTTCCATTTGCTTTTGATCACAGCCTCTTCCTCAAGATCACACTGGCAACAGTATCAGTCCACGATGCACCACGGCTGCAGAATTAACATATGCTGTGCTTTGATCTGTGTATATGCGGAAAGTGATTATAAGTTACCCAGTGTATCTACTGACCTGTACCAGATTCAGTGATCTGCCTGAATAAGATTGCTAACATTAAAACAGTGGTTGCCATATTCTCTATCGGAGAGAAACCTGATTCAAGTCTGTAGTAAAAACATTTTGGGAAAAAAAGAATTACTACATTTATTCATTCGGTCTTCCCTAGGCTACAATTACTTTTTTTCTTCTCCAAATCAATTGCTGAAACTTCTACATCACTACTGCTATTAATAAGACTGAGTCACCATTTTAGTGAGCACTGAATAGCCTCTCAATTTTTATTCTGTTCATTTGTGAAGAAATGAATTCTCAGTCCTGCTATTTGCAGTTAAAAATGTGAGACTGCTCAAATCTCAAAGAGCTTAGATACTCCCTTTTGTCTCAGAGAATTTCAAAGTTTGATGCAGGAGCTTTCACAGACTTGAGAGGCTGCTTATCCCAAGGCTTTCATGGACGTTTCAGTGTCAAAAGGAAAAAAACTGTTTCTTTCTTCCTCTGTCTTGATATGAACAAGCCAGGTTTATTCTATTGCAAAGTGAGCCACTGGATAAGAAACAAAATAATAAACCCCATTCCCTGTCTTCACTGTTGTGCCAGTTTAGCGCTCCACCTTCCTGCTTGAACCTATGTGAGGAGCAGTGAGAGATCTGACCTGCTCTGTTTGGTATCCAAGTCCTGCTCATGGTTAGGCTGTGGCAGCCCAAATGAGACAGATGGAAGCGCTAGGTGTGTATCATTCTCCTCTCAGAGCCAGAGGAAAAGATGACACCTGCAACAGGAACATCCCCTATCTTTGCAGGTTAGATGTTATCCTGGCTCTCAGATGTTCAGGACATCCAGTACCATAATGCACTAGCATAACACCTCTCCAGATTGTGACACAAAATCAATGAAAGAATTGATTGCAAAGCTAGTGCTGTTAAAAGTTACTTTTGTTTATTTCTTTTCTCATGAAGAGAAGTCCCACTGAGAATTCTTATTGGCTTAATGAACTGCTGAAAAGTTTCAGCCAACATAGCACTAAAATGACTTTTTTTCATGATGATAGAAAAAAATAATTCTGAATAGCACACTGGTGCTACAACTACCTACATCTTCACCTTGTGCCTCAGCTATTTTTCCAAAAGCAACAATCAGCTATCTATAAGAAAAAAAGAAACCCAAGGTGGCTTAACAAAACAGCTTTCATGTACTTATCAAGCCTGAGCTTACATGTGTGTTTTTAATAGACCCTATTGCATCAGATCAGTCAAAGGAATCACAGGAAGGTCTAAAGAACTGAAAGAATTTTCAGATATCCGTATTAGACAATGATTCAGGACTTATACCCTCATCTCTGAAACAAACAATGAGAAAAACCAAAGCTTTAGAGTTTGGCTTTCTTCTTCTCATTACATATACTATGTAAAGAAATAAAATTATATGTGTTTCTTCTGATGTCTGCAGATATCAGACCTTTCCTAAAATAGGAAGGTTTAGCCTTACCCTATTTTGTATCTTGCAGTAGGGAGTATCACACGGTAATATATGCTGCAAGAACCAAAGCTCAGATCTTATCTTGATGAACATAATATTTATCAGAGACTCCTGAAAAATTCTTTTTGCCTGTTCAAATAGAAAATAATTTTTCTTTACTTAGAATTAATATATTTATTACATATTTGACTGTACTTGCTTCATTTTGTTGGGATACTCCTTTGAGTGAGTGCTGCCTGGTGTGGAAGAAGAGTTGAACCCCTGCTCAGAGCAGGTGCAGGGGGACTCAGTCTCCCTCCTGGCAAAAGGAGTTAACTTTAGTAGTCATGGGCTACATTTGTGAAGCTAAGCTTAAATTTCTTCTTATTTTCTTAAGTGTATTTTTTTCTAAGAGAAATATCCCAAATTACTTCCACTGTGCTAGTAATGGCAGTGCTCTATGCAGCATGCTGCAGATGGATCTGTGGAAAAACTGGTATTTGCACAGTGACTGGGCAGCAGGTATCCCTGAGATAGCTTTTAAAAAAAATCCCCACACCCACACAATGGAATTTGTTACTTCACCTGGAATCTTGAAAAAGAATATTGCTGTGGCTTGTTTCAACCTGCTTTTACTGGCTTTATGAACAGGCTTAAGACAACTGTGCTCATTAGACCCACAATTACCAGCACGCACACAGACATCCAAGTAACATCCTGACTATAAACCTTGACAGTTAAAAACCATTTGCACAATTTCAGCTGTTGGGTTTTTTTTTTCCCATTTGAAGGTATTCCTTCTCATTTTCTCTCACTATCTGATCTATCTGTAAAAACTGAAGTTTGCTACGGAGTCTCCAGTGAGAATAACTATATAGACCTCATAAAAAGGACTATTATTTATAGTACTATATAAGAGTTGTAATTTATTTTTAATGTTGTTCTTTAGTTTCTAACATACATTACCTGAAGCTGATCTTAGTTTTAAAGGTATATTTAGACTGCTCTAATTTAAAAGATAATGTAAACCTCTATTTCAGCAAAACTTGAAGTTTTTTCTGCAGGTAATACTTGTCTGCTATCTGAAATCCAGAGGGCAATATCTCTGCACTTTATCTATCTTTCAGCCTGCATTTTTAAACTTACAGATCCAGGCGGGGTGGTGGGGGGTGGGGGTGAGTGGGTAACAAACATCTGCAGAAATGGGAAGTGTCAGGCACTGATGATCTGTGAGTAGCATGAACTTTACAACAGCTGAATTTTTCCCTCTGACTCCACCAGTCCTTACCTGCAGCTGCACTCCTTGGTCATTAACAGCTCTGTAACAAACAGTGGATAAACAAATCCATTCAAGCAGAAAAAAATGATTGGTAGACATTTTTTATGAGAATCATCAGTCCTAGATTTAGATACTTAAATATTATAGTTAAGTTGGTTACATTATCCTCCTTCTGCAGTTTGCTGAAAGAAGTAGCTTTATTTGACCTATGTTTGATGTCAGCATTGGGATGACATGATTATTGCCCTGCTCTCCTCTTGCCATATCTACTATCTGTCTCTTAAAGGTAGTTTTGGGTGATTAGCTCAGGTGTAGACATTTATACTAAATCAGATTAATCCCATCCAATACCATCATTAGAGTTTTGAAATCAATACCCCATTGACAGCAATGCGTACATTTTCTAGTTTTGGTGTTTTTCTTTTAATTTATCATTAGGAGTCTTAAAAAAGATACTTAGTTTACTGTAGTTACGTACTATTCATAAGTATTTGATGATTTTTATTTTTTTTTAAGGAGGAAATAATGAATAATATTTCCCTAAGGTAGTGATGTTTCCTTGGGCATTGTGAAATGCTTATATTATTTTAATAGGTATTTCAGAAAACAGAACAAAGTACATCAGTATCCTAAACAGTCACGATTTGAAATGGCAAGCCTACAACTTTGAAACTGCAAATCAAGGCATTCTGTTTACCTGATTTACAAGTACAGGTTTTATTAAGACAGAGTATTACCTAATAAATATTCTCTTAGCAGTGCAAGATATTGGTGCCAAACCAGAAAACTTGATAACTGCTTTGTGAATCTGCTTTGGTACCATTAACAGATACATTTAACAGGTGTGATTTCATAACCACAATGAAAAATAAAGTAAAAGTAATTGAAATGGAATACTGTTCTCTTCCGCCTTGGCACCATAGGTATAAATGATACCATGTTAGGTAGTTGCCAGATCAAAATGGCTCTGCACACAGTGTCTGAACCTTCAGTAATAACTTTTTCACTATCTTTGACATTTTGTGATGTCGGAAAACAATTATCAAATCAAATAGTCACTAATTCTACACATCAATTCTCTAGAATATCTACTTACCTCAGTAAAAGGCAGAAAGGGAATTGATTTGGAAATCCAAGTTCATTTCTTCACTGCTACCATCCACCCTTAAAGTAAACCCCCTGAAATAAATTCTAAACCCCCCTGAAGTAAATTCTAAGATCTATACTTCATCATAGGCTTGTAAATCTAGTTTAGCAAAACTTCAATCGAAAGATTAAGAAGTCTGCACCTCAGGTGGTATAAATCATCAGTGTTGTGTAAGTATCATGGTGTATGATAGAGTGGTCCAATTCTGTTGTCTTCAGTGTATGAATGTGAATGAATAAAATGATAGTTTTGGATGCATGTCTAAATCAGAATTAAGACCTTAATATTGCCTCCATCTACCAGTGTGCAGCTCTCTAACTACCTCAAAAGCCACAGTGCTGTGGAAAACTGTTGGTGCATGGTGCCAGTGCAGAAGAGACTATGTCATTTGTCCTTTGAGGGCTCAAGTGCTGCTCTGAAGATAGAGGACTTGTTGCTTACTATGTCATCCAATGTAAACACAAGTCAAAGGCCCATAAAGATGCTAACACATAACCTTTGCATCTTCTGATAAGATGACCAGCAGTAGATGACCGAATCCTTAAAATACTATATTAATATTAGGTGCATCTGTGGCTAAAAGAATCTTCCTACAGTTATAGATCAATAATTGGCAACGTTGAGGTTTGTATTTGCCTAGCAATTATCTTATACTTTTGTCATTTTCTTCCGCAACTATTTCTTATAATTAATTACTATTACTATTTCTTATAAATTATATTAATAATCTTATATATTAATTACTATTGTGATTTCTTATAAGTAATTTCTCTGTGTCTTGCATAGATGTAGGAGAAACTTTTTTTTCTTGCATTCAGGAGTAGCATAATCTCTCTGATTCCTTTTACTCTTGAAGGTTTCTGTTTGCAGCAGATTTTAATAATCCTTTTTAAGCCCCTGAACTTCCGTGTTCTCTAAGATCTAGACAATTTTTTTATTTCATGCCATCATATTAAATATTTTACCGCTAAAACCTGTTCCCCTTTGGTAATGGGCATGTCAGTCTTCATCACACCAATATGTTTTACTCTCATCTTCAGCTCAGGGGAAAAACGAGAGTTCATGTCCTTTGGAAAAAAGTACAGGCTACTTGGGAAGATTACAAAGATATAGTAAAGTTATGCACGGAAAAGATTAGAAAGGCCAAGGCTCAGCTAGAATTTAACCTGGATGTTAAAAACAATAAAAACAATTTCTATAAATACATTAACAGCAAGAGGAGGATTGGGGATAACCTCCAGTTTCTCCTGGATATGGGAGGTAACATCGGGACAAAGGATGAGGAGAAGGCTGAGGTACTGAATGCCTTCTTTAGCAGTGGAGTAGGGTGTCCCCCAAGTACCCAGCCCCCTGAACTAGCAGTTAGGGGCGGGGAGCAGGATGAAGCCCCCGTAATTCTTAGGGATATGGTGAGGGACTTGTTCCAAAACCTTGACACAAACAAGTCTATGGGCCCAGATGGGATTCACCCGAGGGTTCTGAGGGAGCTGGCAGAAGTGCTTGCAGGGCCACTTTCCATCATCTACCAACAGTCCTGGCAAACTGGAGAGGTCCCAGCTGACTGGCGCCTAGCAAATGTAACACCCATCCATAAGAAAGGTCGGAAGGATGATCTGGGGAACTACAGGCCTGTCAGTCTGACCTCGGTGCCTAGGAAGGTCATGGAGCAGATCATCCTGAGTGCCATTATGCAACGCATGAAGGACGCCCAGGTGATCAAG
>VZRU01011456.1:55830-130273 GCA_013398155.1 Pedionomus torquatus
TTCTTATTTTAATCTAAAAACTGTATGGATATTTTATGAGATATTTCATTAAGAACTTACTAGGATGCCATCTTTACTTAAGAAGTGTAGGGAAGCAATTTGCCTGAAAAGACTAGAAGAGAAGCTGATTTTGAAGTTTCTTGAATTCTTTTAGGACATTTTAAAATGCCATCTAGAAAAAAATTAAGTGGAAAAGCCACTTTGAAGGTGGAAATGGAAAGATCATATGTTGATATTTTGATCAACTATTTAGTTTAAGTCTATAAATGCATGAATTCAAAAAGTCCTTTAATTTTTTTTTTTTTTTAAAGCTTTTTCCCAAATCAGCTAAACCATCTGCAGATGCACAGATCTATTTTCCTCTCTTGCTTAGCTGGTAATTCCATTTACACCTTTAAGATATGCCCTCAAATTTAAACTGCAGTAATCAATGTATTGCCAAGCTGAAGCATGCGTACTTAAAGATCTTCAACAACAAAAACCTCAGTGACATGAAGTTTAAAATAAAAAGATGTACTAAATAAACTGATATCATAGTTACCCTCAATATTTTGATCTTTTTTAACTTATTCCATTTTGTCATCTTTAATGGAAGAATGGAACCCCCCCAGCTAAAGCAAGTTCACCTAGAGCAGGCTGGACAGGAATGCATCCGGGCAGGTTTTGAAGATCTCCAGAGAAGGAGATTCTGCAACATCATTGGGCAGCCTATTCTCTGGCACCTTCAAAATAAATGTTCTCTCTCACATTGATAGGGAATTTCCTGTGTTCTAGCTTGTGCCTGTTACCCCTTGTCCTGTCATTGGATACCACTGGAAGGAATCTGGCCCCAATTTGTTGACACCCACTCTTTGGATATTTATAGTCACTGATGAGATCCCCTCTCAGTCTTCTCTTCTTGAGGCAAACAGACCTCTGTCTCTCTTTCCTCGTGAGAGAGGCTCCATTCTCTTGATCATCCTTGTAGCCCTCTGCTGTACTCTCTCCAATTGTTCTCTGTCCTTGAATTGGGGACTGTCAGAACTGGACACAGTACTCCAGATGTGACCTCAACACGGTAGAATAGAGAGGCAGGATAACATCCCTCAGCCTGCTCTTTGTAGAGCCCTCCTCTACCCCAGGAGACCACAGGAGTACATTGCTGGCTCATGGTCAACTTGTTCACTAGAACTCCAGGTCCCTCTGCAGAGCTGCTTTCCAGCAGATCAACCCCTAACCTCTAATGGTGTACAGGGTTATTCCTCTATAGGTGCAGGACCCTAAACTTGCACATGTTGAACTTCGCTAGGTTTTTCTCTGCTCAGTGTATTTTTATTTTTTTTTAACTTTAAAATGGAATTCACTAGAATTCACACTTGATTCCTTAATCGACTAACCCTAAGTTCTTCCAGAGTTAAGACAAAATTTGGAAGCTGTTAAAGGAAGAAATCTTTTTTTTTTTTTTAATTTCTTTGCTTTTTATTCCAAGAAGCTACAAGAAAAAGATATTTCTAGAGTAAGGGCTATTATGTCTGACAAGGGTTTAGGATAATGGTTTCTGAAATCACCACATGTTTTGAAAATACATAATGGAACAAAAACTTTTTGAGGACACAAACTTTTCTATAATGAGTTTTACAAGTTTGTGGTTAATGGTTTCATTGCTTATATGTGAAATTAGCTTTATGAAATACCATCATAGCATCAGAATAATCCTAAGTGCTGAGTTATGAAGTGTCCTTTCACAGAGGCCTCTAGGAATTTCCCACAGTCATGTTCACAACAGCATCAGGAACGTTACTTCTGAGAACCAACTTTTCTACAGTGACTTTAATATATCCTATGCATTTATGTATGAAGTTCAGAATTACAACATGTTTTGCATAAAAAAATGCTCTTCTAATTAGAAATAGATGAGGAACTGATTAGGAACAACTCCTATTTTCTCCTTTGTTTAACTACATAGCTTTAGTGGCATAAAAATATTCCTTTGCCTCATGACAATCAGCAGTGTTGATTCTCAGATGTGAGCAGTCATTTTGCATCAACTTGTCTTGATCTTTAATGAGAACCAAAAGGGAAAAGAATGTATTAAACAAAAACAAAATATTGCCAAATTGGCATTGTGCAAGTACTGAATCTCTATTCCTTTTCATTCCAAGGAAAAATGATCGATATGGCATGGCATGGACTCAGCACAGCCGCTGTATCTTGGCCTACAATTCCCTCTAAAAACAGCAATAGCTGGTTCACTAGTAGACATGGGATGCACGGTTTTCTGAAATAAGCATTCATGAAAGCATTTGGAAATCAAAAAGGGAATAAATAAATTAGATGGTATGGACCTCATTTAGCATGCAAAAAATAAGATAGTAAAAAAGTGTAGAGAAATGTGTAAGTCAAGTTGAAAGTGCAGAAATATCTATGCATTTCATTTTAATTTGTCTCCCTTTCTTTATTTTGTATTTTCCTTAATCCTACCTAAAATTGACCCATTTTTCATAAGGAATAGTAACAGATACCCATGAAGGAGAGCTGAAAAAGTATAAGGTGACTTTTATCCCCTGCACCCCTTCAGTTTCCAGCAACCTTCAGGTCTTTGAAAGTTATCCTGCTTTCTGGTACATTTACACTTAGATTGTTAAAGTTTCAATGAATTGACGTATGAAAAGCAGATGTTGACCAGCAACAAGTTTGACTCTCTGGACTTAATTCACTGTGTACTACCCTTCTTTTCTACAGACCTATGTATCTTTGATGTTCCTCAATTAAAGTTCTCAGTCAACAGCAGAGCTTTAATGAGCTTCAGGCCCCATGATGGTCTGGGAAAAACAGAAGAAGGATAATAAGACACGTTTTTTCAATAAGCAGAAGCAGGAGCAGTTGCGTTGAGTATCGTGTACCAATGTTTTAAAAGAAAATAGCTTGGATTAGTGCTTTAACTACAGATTAAGAAAGGATGAGGATTTACGTATACTTGAGATGATAAACAATTATATTCCCCCTTCGGTCAAATACTAGGATTATTTTAATATGAGAAGTAGAAGTTTAGTATTAAATTAATAACTATTCATTGTTATATATTAGTATATTAAAACCAATATTCCATGCCTCATCTTCTTCTTCTACTCAGACTCCTGTTTCTCTCTCTTCTCTGCCTCTTTCCTCTTTTTTTATAATCTTAGTTCAGAAAAGGACTGAGGAAATGCTGACTTCTCAGTTGACATTTTTGGGTGAGAGTCCAGAAAAGCTTCCTTCTGCAAGCATCTTCTAATTAGACACCTTACTCTGGACTGTAACTTTCTTTAATTTGTATTAAACACACTTCTCGGTCTAAAAATCTCAATCTAAAATAGCTTTCTCAAATCTGGACTAGTTTTTGCAAATCTTTTCTGATTGTTCTCAAATTTGTCAATGTCCATTTTAAAGCATCAGCAGAAACGGGATGTGGCATCACCAGGGAAAGGTTCATCAGTGCTTCAGATAGTAATCTAAGCTTCTTCCTTTTTCTGTTCTTCCCAATTTGCTATATAAATATGTGATGAATAGAGTAAGTCTACAGTGTGGCCACAGGTGCTACTATAGAATGGTAGTAATAATAAAAAAGCACAAGGAAATCCTTTGTGTCTTTTGTGATAAAATCCTCCAACTCCTTCTGAAAAGTAGGTGAAAATGGCTTTTGCCTCTGTACTTCAAAAGGGAAAGTCAACTTTATGATTTGGAGCCTTTAAAAACAACTTCTATTCTTGTTTGTCTTAGTGCTAAATGTAATTAAAATACTATCAAGGTGTCAGATATCCAAATCAACTGTATCTCTGCCAAAACACTTACTGGTTTTACTCATATAAAACACAGCATTTATTGTGGTGAATGTGTAATGAAAGATTTTTTTTGCATAGAAGGTGTTCAAAGAATTTGGAATTTCAGAACTCATTATTGGATAAAGTTATAAATAATCAGATAGCTTAGAGTTATTTTTTTAGTATTTCTTACTAAAATTTCTTACTTCCGGCTTCAAGAAATGTAGCATCAGTTCAGATTTATTTTCTGGAAGTGTTCATGCGATGGACAGATAATGTTGAGCAAGCCTGGAGTAGCAGCAGCATGTAAATAGAAGGAATAAGTGGTGGTCACCACCGCTGAAATGTTCACCTGGTTCAGAAAGTGTGCTGATAGCTCCAGACTCTAAGAGCTGAGAAAAGTAAGAGAGGAGGCTGAATCATTCAGTTAGAAGGTATGGAAACATTTTATTTTCTATATCTTACTGTGTACCATTTATGAGCTCTTAC
Organism: Pedionomus torquatus; assembly: GCA_013398155.1. Classification (NCBI taxonomy): domain Eukaryota; kingdom Metazoa; phylum Chordata; class Aves; order Charadriiformes; family Pedionomidae; genus Pedionomus; species Pedionomus torquatus. The sequence continues at coordinate 60,099 of VZRU01011456.1, forward strand.
ATTAGTTAGGGAGTAAACATTTTAGGAGCCAAGACCAGTGAACAATGAGCTTTATGTAATTAAATTGCTTGTTATCTTATCCTTGCCTTAAATGGTCAGAAAAATTCTTAGCCCTCTTTGTAGACACTTACAGTATAATAGAATAAAAAATAGTATACAAAATGAGAACTAATATATTTTTCATTTAAATGGTTTGGACAAGTAGATTTGTAAAATGTACATATTCAGTTACTCTACCAGAACTAATTTTTTGGGTAATGGACAGCTGTTGGTGAGAGACTACCCTGGAAGGCTTTTTGTCTCTGGGTTTTTAAAAATGCAAGTATATTTTAAGTAGGAATGTCAGACATATAATTTGCTGTCCAGTAGAAGCATAGCTAGTATCACTTTTATAAAGATGATCTAGACACTTGTGTAGAGAGATAACTGTATGTAGTTCTCATTAATACATTGATCAGCCAAATGTGCTGAGCACCAAACTTTCACATCTAATAGTAGCTGATCATTCTACTGAAAGGTTGTGAAAACACTTTTCTTTTTTATTTACTCCTAGCAACTACTTTTTTCCAGAATGTTAGAGGAAAATTCCCTCTGACACATTTACATATTCATATTTTATTTTCTTTTTCATTGTACTTTGTTATGTACATGGTTACATGTATTGCCTTTAGTGGGAAGTCTCCAGACAATGCCATAAAAGAGCGATATGATATGATGAGCAGTGCAGTGTCTCTGGGATGCAGATGTTGGTACAGAGGCTTAAGCGTATATAGAAGAAAAATTTATGAAGTTCAGAAATGTTATCTTCTCCTAACGAAGAATATACATCCCCTTTGTGCATGCAGCACCTTTTTCACCCCAACAGCCTTGCAGAATATGTGCGTAGAAATTAACTCACCTCTACTGATACGTGACATGCTCCAGGGCTGTAAGCATCAGCCGTTTAGTAAGGGAGCATGAAATGAGTAACATTATATCTAATTGACATAAGAAGGGGAAAACAGTTAGTTGGAATGTAGTTTAAAGTTGTTTTAATTTTGTTTCAGTTAAGTTAAAAAATGTCCTCTCTGTAGAAGTAAGATCATAGCAGATAAAACAGTGGTGATAGAGTGTTTACATTACTGAAAACGTTTGTACAGTTATCTTTAATCAGATTTTAACAGGAAAAGTCATATTGAATTCCTGCAACTGCTCTGTTTATTAGTTTACCTCTACAATCTGATCCTGATGATTTTAAAATTTATTAAGGTAAACCTTCTTGCCTCAGATTTATATATGCTATTTTTTCCCTAATTCTAAATTGGCTTACCGCATCCCAGAATCTTGCACATAATTGGAGCGCTGACTTTCTTGGATACCACTGAATTTAAGGTTATGTTCATTATTTTTTTCTTGTTTGTACATTAGTTTTTCAGAATTTTAATTTACTATGCAGTGGTCTTCTTTCAGCTGAGGTTAAAAGGTTTAGTAATGGGTAATAAAGGGTTTGAGATAAATGATTGATTATTAAAACTTTGATTCATTTTTTTAATCATTATCTCCTAGAATAACATTTAATGGAAAAAACATATCATTTATCAAAACTCACAAATAGTGCTTACTGCAAGGGAAAGAATGCGTTATGTTGATCATTCTGACTGCAAATTCTTCAATGAATACAGATTAGTGTATTAGCAACGTCCTGGGTTGAGAGGCCCAGGACTAACTTTCATTCTAATGCTGAGAAAATCGCACTTTTGGAGGATTTTAGTGTCTGAATTCATGAAAATATATACTTTATGGCCAGTCAGGCTCTGTGAGATTCAAGGTCTCAGTGTTTTTGAGCCTTGCCAGGTAAAGGGTTGAGGAGGAGCAATGGCCTTTCCATGGAAAGAAGTGTATGGGTTTGTTAAATTTACCCTAATCTGGAGTTGTTGAGGAATAGAGGAATCTGCAGGGAACCGGAAAACATGCTTGAGACTAATAATGCAGATGAAGCTCCAGTAATACAGATGTAACCTCATATGTTTCTGCAGTGGGTGTCATGGAGGACAAATTAAATTATTTTTGGCATTTACTACCTGTGCTATGCCCTAAAGCACTTTGTGGAGATGAAGCGAAAGTTCTTAAAGGAAAATGGTGATTTCTTAGAGAACTAAGAGATTAATACAACTTGACCCTATAAAAAACAGTATGTCTTTGATAGTACAATGTCTACAATGGTAGACATCTACATATGTGAACAGATTTACATGCAGTATTTTTCTACTATTGAGGTTTTTTGCAGGACCTTTCAGAACTGCCATTGTTTATTCACACAGTTGTGAGGAAAAGAATATTTTGGAACAGCTTCCCTATAGTTGAAGAACTACTATTAAGTTTCACAAGTTCTTCAACTTGCTGATTACTTAGGGTGCTTCAATATTAGAATTTGATATTGACAGGATAAAAGTAATTTCAAGGGCTTCAAATTCTTCTTTCAAATGAGGGAAAATCCTGGTTTTGCAAATGAACCAAAGAATTGTTTGACCATTGATTTTCTTTTTAATTATGTGTGGATCAGGGGATAGCTAGCTGTGTGTATCTCTGGAGAATTACGGTGGCACCACACATTGTTTTCCTAGAGCAGTGATTTTACCTTTTCAAGGCTGCAATATTTCGTGTATGACTTGGAGTATTTGATAAATACTCAAAGACCTGTAATGCACAAAAAGTCAGATTAACTGTAGGAATTCCATTTATATGAAAGCTGTGAAGAATTTATGTCAGAATTCAATGGGCTGGGTTGTTTTCAAATTGCAGGAATATTATTTTACAATTAATTTGTGGGGTTTTTGTTGTTTGTTGTGGGTTTTTGGTTTCTCTTTTTGGTGGGGAGAACTGCTATTGCAAATAAGGGATTTAAAAGTGTATTTACTTTCTACCATCACATACATATGTGCAGACATTTCTGCCCTAGTTCTAGATAAAATTATCTATTCTTACATTTTCAGACTTAATAGAATTATGCATTAGTCTTAACAGAATTATACAATTTTGTTTTTGTAAGTAGGTTTCTGTCAACAGTGAAAATAATGATCTGCCACGAGATGGAGTATTCGCTCTGGATTTCACATATCCTTATATACCCTTCAAGTAACTGTAGAACAGCTTTATGTCTCAAAATGCTAGAATGAAACTGAAAAAAACAATTTAAATTAGTTTTTCTTTGTTCAACTAGCCAGGCAATATGGGAGACTAGGAACCGAAGTTAACCAGGGGTGATATAGCTTTATTTTGGAATTATTTATTTATCTGTTCTATTCAATTTGTGGTTAGTTTTAAGCAAACATGGCTAGCTGAAAACATCTTTACTTATATTTTATATATTGTAATGCAGATCAAAATGCTCTCTTTCATATTAACAGCAATTATATAGCTGAGACTCTAGCAAAGATCATGTTGTTAGCTTCAGTGACTCCATAGGAAAAATTAGCAAGCTCATGAAAACAGCTCATGAAACTGGCTGTTCTCAGCAAAACCCTGTCAGATTCCTTGCTTTCCTAGGTCTGTACATTGTACTGTCTCTGTATAGGATGCTGTGGCTTTTGGTCTGTTCCTCACTTACAAAATAATTTGCTGGCTTTGCAAAACATCTGATTTTGCCAGGCTCTCTCACTTGAGGTATGTGTCAGTTAAGCCACATCCTGCAGCACGGATCTTGCTTCCCAACACTGTTAGTGGTAAAAGAAAAACCATAATATTCAGGATCCACTAAGACAGACTTTGTCTATCTTAAGACACACTTCAACTAGGAATTGGAGCAGACATGGAGAAGAGACCATGACAGCACACAGAGCTTTCAGGAGTCTAGGGCTCCACAGATTACAGCTGAAGCTCCCTACCTTTGTAGATCCTTGGCTCTTGGAAGATTTCCTCTTCTGCTTTGCTGCTCCCAGCCTCTGAGAGCAGAAGAGTAGGTCAGGAGCCACACATCAGAAACTAATGCAGATTTTTGATCTTTTCTTCAGCCAGTTCTTTCTAACTGTGAAGAAAGTACACAGGCCACAAACAGTACATTGTCCCACAACATTATCCTAGAGAAACTGGCTGCCCATGGCTTTGATGGCAGTACTCTTTGCTGGGTGAAAAACTGGCTGAAGAGCTGGGCCCAGAGAGTGGTGGTGAATGGAATTAAATCCAGTTGACGGCTGGTCACAAGTGGTGTTCCCCAAAGCTCAGTATTGGGACTGTTTCTTCTTAATATCAATGTTATGGACAAGGGGATCAAGTGCACCCTCAGTAAGTTTGCAGATGGCACCAGTTGGGTGGAAGTGTTGACCTGCTTGAGTAGAAAGGTGTTGCAGAGGGATCTGGACAGGGTGGATCAATGGGCCAAGGCCAATGGAATGAGGTTTAACAAGGCCAAGTGCCAGCTCCTGCAAAACATACAGTGTTACAGGCTTGGGGAAGAGCGGCTGGAGAACTGCCTGGCAGAAAAGGACCTGGGTGTGTTGGCCAACAGCTGGCTGCTGAATATGAGCCACCTGGCCAAGAAGGCCATCAGCATCCTGGCCTGTATCTGGAACAGCATGATGAGTAGGACTCAGGAGGTTATTGTCTGTCTGTATTTGGTCCTTCTCAGACCCCACTTCGGGTACTGAGTGCAGTTTTGAGCCCCTTACGACAAGAAAGTCATTGAGATGCTGGAGTGTATCCAGAGAAGAGCAACTAAATTGGTGATGGGTCTGGAGAATGCGTCTCATGCGGAGAGGCTGAGGGAGATGGGTTGTTCAGCCTAGAGAAAAGGCGGCTGAGGGGAGACCTTATAGCTCTCTACAACTATCTGAAAGGAAGTTGTAGGGAGGCAGGGGTTGGTCTGTTCTCCCAAGTCACAGGCAGTAGGACAAGAGGAGATGGCCTCAAGTTGTGCCAGGGGAATGTCAGATTGGATACTAGGAAAAAGTTTTACGCTGAAATTGGAACAGGCTGCCCAGGGAAGTGGTTGAGCCACCATCCCTGGTGGTATGATGAAGTGCTTAGCTATATGATTTAGTGATGGTTTTGGTCAGTGTTAGGTTAATGGCTGGAATAGGTGATCTTAAAGGTCCCTTCCAACCTAGACAATTCTGTGATTACGATTCTATGATTGACATTCGTTTGTAATCATTTAGCTAGTCACTCAGTCCATTTCAATGTGTGTCCTGACATAAATTACTACTTTTCTAAATGGACTACTAGATATATACTGTAAAAATTCAGCACCTGCCTTACTCAACAGAAATCCTGTACTGTTGTTTTGCAGTGCAATGGTTGAAGGCTCTGCACTTACTGTGTGTTGGTCTTCATGGTGGTTGACCTCTAATTGAGACCTGTTGCTTGTTCCTGTTCTCCTCCACTGCTATTGACCAAGTGTTAATAAGAGTCTTATTGGGAATCACTCATGTTCACACAGCTTTTTCTGCCATAAATAGTGCAAACTCTTCCTAGGTGAAGTTCAGCCCTGTTGGTTTCTTCTGGTGAGATTTGTATAATTCTTCTCCAAGGGCAGATGCAAAGTAACATATTAAAACTGCAGTTTTTCTAAGAGTGCATTGACTGAAGTGTATTAAGTAATGGTGAAGGGAATCCCTGATATGGCATTCTAGCAGCCCTGTTTGAATCAGCTTTTTCTTATGCAAATGGAGTTTTCATTCACTTGTGTTATTTGACGTGGACTTAAACCTTTTGTTTCCATTCCACATACAAGGGGTTTATTTTGTTTACTTGTTTTAGTATGTATTTGCTTTTGCTGCTACTCATTTTGTTGTTGTCAAGCAACTGTATTTAAGGCTGCAGTAACTTGGACTCTGATGATTTATATGTAACAGAAGCTCTCATAATTACTGGCATGGAAGACATGGAAATTCTATATATTAATTATCCGTCTTTGTTGGATATGTTCTCCATAACAATTTCTAAACATTTCAGGTTTGTGCTCCAAATACCTAAGATGTGTCACAGGTTATAACTCCTGCCATTTTATAAAATTCAGTTGTGATTTCTACATAGCCTGTCTGTAAGAAATAAGTAGTTCTACATTATCATGTAAAGATGGAACCAGCTGCTGTCATTGTTTTATTTTCTTATTTGTTTCAGTAGCAGAGATCCAAATCTTCTAAAAGATTAGAAGAGCTGGTAGTTTATCACTGTATTACTTGGAGCTTTCCACTGAGTGTAATTTCAATTTTTAAAGTGCTGGGTGAGACAGTACAATAATTAAAAAGACATCATTAGCAAATTATGAAGAAGCTGATAATATAGCACAATAACCTCACCTTCATAAAACTTGTCTGTTCCTTTTGTGCTTTTTTTTGTGTGTCAACATGTCTTACTGTTTACCATGCTCTAGTGTTTTCTAGAATCTAAAGAGGAAGAAGTCAGATAATTCCACCTCTGTAGCACAGGGATTTGGTTTCTCCATCACTCTGTTTTTCTTTGGATAATAGCTTACTGCAGAAATTAAAAGTTTCCTCTGACTGAGATTGTGCTCCATGTAATTTTTGCCTTGATTTTTCATCTGGATAGTAACAAACAGAGCACTGAATAATTCTTTTATGCTGATATCTAGAAGAAACCATGGAAACTGATACAAAATGGTTTCCACTTTGTGCTGCAGTATTAGATGGTATTAGGATTTGATGCCTTTGAGTCGCACAAGGTCCTTTTCAAGGAACTGGACATGATTTGGATGGCTCTCAAAGCTCTAGGACTCCTGATAGTGTCAATCAAAGCTTTAGGTACTCATCACTTTTTAATAATTATTTGATGATTGTGCTTTCAAAAGCTGTTATATAAATCTGATAGACTCTGGTGTTCTTGTCTTTTATTGTCCTAGAGGGAAGGTTTCATACAAATGGCCTATGGTTCTTAAAAATGGTAGGAAAGAAAATTTTCCATTTTTTTTTTTTTTTTGTCCTGCAAATTACTAGTTTAATTTGAGATAAAGAACCAGTAGAAAAAATGAACATGCAACAAAGCACTGAAGAACAAAGCAAAGAAGAAGATCTGCATCCTTTAATTCCCCAAGTGGCATATATGATTTCTTTCTACTGTGTGTGATTGCTTCTGATATCTGAAGGAAGGATGATATTGATAAAAATACATTAAAATATTTATTTTAAAATAATTTTCATTTATAATATAAAAAGTGTGTATAGATAGTCCCAATTTTTTTTGAGATACTATATCATTATGCTACATACTGTAGTCTATATAATATATATTTTAATATATCATATAGAGATACATATTTGCAATTTGTCTGGAGTAAGTTGCTGGACAACTGTAAATATTAAAGAATAGTGAATGTTCTGTGATTGGGAAAAGTAAGAATAGATCCCAATCTGCTGTAAAACTGTGTGTCAAAACACACAGTGTTTCTGTCGCTCTAAGAATAACTGTATTCTTAGTTGTAGTGACTAAAGTAAACATGTCCTTCTGCTGACATATATTCAGCAAATAAACATACCCATTTCATTAATGTAATTACAAATTAGGCTAACAGGTCTGCCTTTCCTCCCAGCCAATTTGAGAGGTCTTCTGCCCTGGTAAGCAATATTTCCCTGGGCATGTCCTGGAAGAACGGGCACTTAAAGCTGGTGGGATGGGGGAACTTGGTAACAAATGATTTCAGAGAAGACCCCTAAAAAGCAGATATCCCACATCTGGTGTATCAAATCCATTTCTGTTTCAGAACTATGTTGGAAGACCAGATGGCTGAATTTTAAGAGTGAGTACTGACCAGTGGTACCTGCAACCTCTCTGCTAGATTATATACATCTGATCTAGATCTGGAGAAGCCCAGTGCTTGGCTAGTAAATGAAATACTTAAGACATTAGAAGAAAAATTATTTTTAATATTTTTAATTGGAACTATGATAACTGCAGGTATGTAATTTAAGCACAAATTTGGCAGCTTGTTCTGGAATTGTCCTAAAATTTAAAACCCTCATTTAGAAGAAAGCATGATTTATAAAAAGAGCAATATAAATGTGTATTTGAAGTGATAAGGTTTGGGGTTTTTTTGTCTTCAGAAAACTTGTATGTCCATTAGAAGGAATAAAACATATAGTTTCATGTGAGAGATTAATCTACATTTTTTGTTTCTGTCTAAGATACTGTGTATTGAGAACTGAAAACTTTGATGAAATTCAGTTTCAGTAAAAAAAAATTAAAATTTATACAGTGTATAAATAAGTAGAAACTGCTTCTTAAAAAAATTGATCCATCCTCAGTAATACTATTAGCTTCTATCATATTAATTTTTATATATGTTTAATGGGCTTATTTTACATTTGTAAATGAACACACATTAATGTGCAGTACAGATTGATGGACTCTACAAGCTTTTAGCTTTTGAAGAAGAGCTACAGTTTGATTCTGTCCTAAACTTTCTGCAGCATCACTATCTGCGTTCAACTAACAAAAGCAAGTGTAATGACAAGAAGTTTGACTATATGACTTGCAAGAGGAACAGAAGACTTTGGAAATGTGATCTTCCCATCTAGAACTAGTAAGAATTATGTCTCCTGAAGTACCTGCTCTGCCTACAGCCCACAGGGAAAAGAATCATCATAAAAGGTACTTGTCGGGCTGCACTGTCCACAGATACATAGTTCATATGATGTGCCAGGAATCTTCTTCTATAACTTCTATTGAAAAATCCATATAGTACCTGCCAGGCTATAAAACAAAGCAATTGGATTGTCACATAAGCTTAAGGAGCAGGTAGATAGAAATATTACAATTGCTTCTGCCTGTAAATACAACTACAAAAAATCAGACAAAACATTCAGCTACAGTAAATGGGCTTGTTTCAGTGGAAATTTTGGGGACAGCATCATTTAGCACAATATGTAGTTGGAGCCCACAAAGTCTAGACACTATTGTTATTTCTTCAGTGGAAAGAGGTTTTCAAGCAAAGAATCAGAAACGGTACACTAAGTCAAGTGGAAATTTTTATTATAACTCTGCATGCTTCTGAATGATGATATCTTCTTATTCAAAGGATTACTATTCCCAAATCTTTTTGTGTCAGGGTGATAAAGGGCTACTTGATTGGTTGCTTAGAGGCTAATCTTGGGAACTGTAAATAAACACTTGTTAAAATGAGAACAAATCTATCTTACAGACTATGAAAAACAAGCAAGGAAAATGTTTATTCTCATTTCATTGTCTCTGTCTGTTTTGTACATTGCTTTTTTTTTCTTTATTAGCCTGTCTCAAACAAAGGTTTTATCTGGATAAGCAAAATACATTTGTCAAAAGTGACCAAGAATGTTTTCCTTTTTATTCAGACAGATCTTCTATGCATATAGAAAAAAATAAATCTGTATGCCACAGTTTATGCTGTTCTGTTGATAGATTTGCTGGAAGTTCTGTAGGTTATTTTGATTTTTTTTTCCTGTAGAGTCATGTTGACAAGCCTTTTGTCATACACTGTATCTCTGACAGAACAAACAATTGTTACAAACTTCAGAATTTTGCAGCCCTCAATACTTTTGCAGCCAAAGTATTGAATTCTGTTGAAAAACTGTGGTTTCATATGTCTATGTGGTATTTATCTTGATACACCGGTAAGTACTTAATGTTATTTGCTATAAACACTTCAAAAATGTGGTGTGCAAAAAAACAACCCACCATATAAAATAAAAACTCAGACAAAAGTTTTTTCAAAGCAAGTTGATCATCTCTAATCTGTAAAGAAGGTGGTTGCTCTGTTCGCAGAAGTGGAAGTCCTATTGGAAGAAACACCAGTCTGAGAGTAAATGCAGTTCCACGCTGTATAACCTAGAATTGCTGGATGCTATGAAAAATCAAAATGTCATCTACTCCAACAGCTTTACTTTCATTTTTGTTCCCTTATGCAAACAGAAACCTGTTTGTGAAAGTGCTACTATTGGTAGAGGTGAACAGGTGTAGTTTGATTTACTTTACTATTGGGACTGATGAGGAAAACCCCTCACAGAGAAATTTGTGCTGTTGGTGACTAGAACATATTCTTTTTGGTTAAAAGATCCTCAAACATGAAATAGAATAATGGAAATACAACATGATGGCACCCCCCACCACCCCCCAAAAGACACTTGTTCCTTCTCAAAGCAACCCTTGGAATTTTGTATCACCTTACACCTACTTCTGCAGACAGTTTCTGTCCATTATCTCTTTGGCAACCAGATCAGACTGGATAGAATGTGGTCTTCAGAGAAGCAGTATTTTTAACTTTCTTTATTGCTTCTCTCTCCAGCAAGTCTCCGTTTTCCCAGTATTGTATTTGGTTTGGTTTTTTTGTTTGTTTGTTTGTGGGTGTATTTTTATTTTTTTTTTAATTTTTTTTTTCTAACAGTCTTGGAGCTCTTATTGTAATTTTTATTGTTGATCCTTGGATCCTGGCTACCTTACCTTTAGTTTCATTATTTGGTGAGTAGTTAAAATTTTTCTGAATCTTCCCCACCTTCATTAGGCTGATACAAATTATACAAATTGCTTGTCCACAGAATTTTTGCCTGCTACAGCATGTTTTACTGTCAGGAACATGTTGCAGTAGAAGTGTGCTCAGTCTGAGAATTTTTGCTTTCAAGAGTCATTTAAAGATCCTTTTCTTCCAACATCAATTTAATTGTGCTTGAACCCCTGTTACTCCAAGAGAAATCAACTCATAATTTTCACCTTTGTCTGGTCATGGGCATGAATAAGCCAGCTGATGTCTGCTTGGTTCAGCATAATTTACTGGAAATTAATGAATTTTTTTCTGAAAAAAAAAATCCACCTGATAGCTACAGATATATATATACACACAGATAGCTACGCTGGAAAACCAGTGCACAGTCGACAAAAGATAGCTATTGAGATGTTTCTAAGGTTGGATATTTCAGTAACTGTTGCAAAATGAAAGTTTTGTTGAACAGCAAGATAACCTAGCAAAGGACATCAAAATTGTCCAGGTGTGCAGCTTGACATGATAGAAGGATAATTGGACTTGTTACTACTTGAATAAAGAACCACAATATTCTTCATTCAGAAAGATCATTAAGTACTATACAAACCTTGGTACATTTATTCTTTGTTATGATATACCGATTGAAGTACAGCTGCCTACTAGTGAAATCACCTCCATTAATGAACCTGTGCTTAGAGGAGAACTAGAGAGATCTTTAAAAGCATTAAAAAAGAATGATGTGGTGCAGTCTTAATATGGTGTGACAAACAAGCACAGCAAAAGCACTGCTGGGAGTCTGAGCTCTTCCCATAGAAGAAACTTGAATTTATGCTTTTCATAGTTTAAATATGAGGTGTTCTGAGATCTTCACAGTAAACAATGTAGATAAGGTGTCAAATGTAGCCTACGCAGCTTCCTTGAATTCTCATTCCCAGTTTGGATTTCAGTTTGAGGTGATTACCTTACCCCCTGTGCAAGATACAGATCCTGTTTTCTAATTATTCCTGCTAGATGCTTCAACTTTTATGGAAAATCATAATGCTACCAATATGACACATCAAAATTGACTAGATAACCCAGCATTCCAACTTCTCTCATCTTTTCTATGCCTTTGTTTTTTTTTTCCTATCTCAGTCTAGTTCGCTTTGGCTTCCTCCCCTCGCCCTCCCCCCTCCCTGCCCTCAATTTTGGCTTTCTCTTTCTTTTCTGTTGTCTTTGTCCTGGCTCTTCTTGCCAGATGCATTCATAATTTCCATGTCTTTATGGGCTTTCTTAGATCCACTGACTCTCTTGGGATAAGTGGCACCAGATTCATAACTAATGCCCAGTTCTGACTTCCATCTTGAATTTCCATCTTTGTCGTTTCACAAGGCAGAGTACATACCTCCATCTCTCAAGTGAGGATGATGACTCTCATCATGAATTGTGTGGTTCAATCATTTATCATTAAAAGACATGCAGAGTCCTCTTCTGGACAGTTAAATCATAGAATCATAGAATGGTTAGAGTTGGAAGGGACCTTGAAGATCACTGAGTTCCAACCCCCTTGCTATGGGCAGGGACACCTCCCACTAGAGCAGGTTGCTCAAAGCCCCATCAAGCCTGGCCTTAATAATAGAAAAAAATATATAAATAATATAATATATATAAAATTATATACATTAATAACATAATACATATAAAAATAATATTACTGAGCTTGCAGTTTCAATTTTCCTTTGTCATTTTGTTCAGCATTGTTAGCTGATTTACTTTCCTGTAGAAAGTAAATTGGCAGATAGTCTTCCCTGTCCATTTTTTAATTCTTTTTTGGATATAGAAAGTGATGAAGTCATGAACTGCAGGTATCTGCATTTAATGGCTCTTCGGCAGTTCTTTAGGTGGTCTGTCTTTCTGGTGCACCCCCTGTCCCTAAATAGGAGCTGCAGCAGCACTTCCACTTTAGTATTGTCAGGTGTCATCCAAAGAAACAGTTCCAGGAGGTCTGCAAAAATATCTGTTGAGATGAGGGGAGTCCATCAAGTGAGTGCAAACTGAGAAACAGTAGGTTTCATTTTGTACAGTTTGCTACAGATCACACAGACCATACAGCAGTACATGATGGATGAAGGAACAGTGAATGATTACACTTTACAAGGAGAAATAATCTGGTACTTCTCATTAACAACTAACTCCACACAATTGCATCATGAAGTGTCTGACTGTCCTTCTTAACATTATTATTCTGTGTGCATTTATGTGTATGTAAATAAAATCATTGTGAATGTACATTTGTCTCTCTGTGGTTGTAAATCTGTTTTTATGAGATTCTACTAGTTTAGTCATGTCCTTAAGGGGCAAAATGCAGATATTTGATTTCTTACTTGTTTGGCATATCTTTTTTGATCAGCTTTCCAATCAGTACAAAAGGAATGTTTTTTATGGTTAAAAACAACATCAGGGGACTACAGTAATATGTAGATTTTCTATTTATTATTTGTAACTCTGCATTTGCCAGTAACCTTTCTCATATCACGTGGTACACTATAACTGATGGTAGCATACACTCTCTGTTACTATCCCTTGGACTCTTTCTAATTCAGGCAGTGTTTTGCTTAACTACATTTTCTCTCGTTAATATTATGAACTTTTAAGCCTAGTAGCAGCAGAAATAAGTCACTCCACTAACATCAGTATGTCAGAATTTATAAAAGCTTTGTTCAAAGTGCTCATAAATGCCAGTAATGACATAGAGTCTCCTTGAATCTAGAAGTGCTTAGCTGGAGCTAATGTCTTTATTACTGAAATCCCCAAATCATCTGTGAAGTCTCCTTAGCAATCAAATTTAGTCTATTATTTATAAAGAAACCTATGATGTCCTCACCATCTTAATGACGCAGTGAAGAAATTCTTCTTCAATGAGTGAGCAATTATTTGAAGAGGTAACTTTCCTTACTTCATTCCTGGTTCCCTCCTTGTCCTTCTTCACCATGCCACAACTACAATGAAATAGGAATTTCAGCCTTCGGAGTGTAATAGCATTGCCTCACTAAAGCTTAAGATTCTTGGACATGAGACAGAGGGTCACTTCTCTACTTCATTAACAGCAAAATTTTCTGAAGGAGGTGTGTGCATAGGTTTTCTCTAGCATCGTATCAGTTAATACAGGAACAACAGTATTTGAATTCTGCGTTACTTTTGCATTCCTTAGCCTTTGTCAAAAGATCAGCATTTTGTTGGCTGACCTTTTTGTTCTCTCTTTTTTAGCTTCATTAACCTTTTGAGGAGTGAGGTGGATGGGACAGCAGGCAATTAAAACACAGAAAACCTGAGAAGGTCACTGTATTGCAGTGTGCAGCTGGACTTCACATAATAAGAGGGTATGGATCTCTTTTCCTTGCTGTCACAATTTTCTACAGAATATTTCTTAGAGGAGGAAGCAGAACGTGTTAGTTAAGTCTATGCTTGTGCCTCAGGAGCACTGCCCATCTCCTGAGCACATTAGGCTTTCCGTGTCACTGACCGTATCTCTTGACATCCAAGATCTCATCAGCTCTCTTCCCTGTATCTTGTACCAGTGGAAGGTATTTTGGGCACACAAGCCAGAAAGGAACCCTGTTTTGCTCAGACCGACTCTCCATTCTGGATAATGTTGGGAACCAGAGCTACATAGTATTGTGCATAGCATTGCAAACCTATATATTCACTGTTGGTTTTTTTTGGTTTTTTTTTTTTTTTTCTTAAAGATTGAAGAATTATCAGTTTATAGTTCGCATCACACTCTTACAAGGTTCTTATGTGGATCTGGACCCTTTCAACTTGACCAGTTGGTCAAATATCCTTGACTCCAGTTGTCTGAGAAGTTTTGTTGGTAGGTTCTTTTTATCTGGACTATCCAGGTGTTCAATTTAGTTTCATTTGGGTCAGATTACCTCCCCAACTCTGTGATTTTAATGTGGGAAAACTGTCAAAGCACAGAAGAATCAGGAGGCACTTTGAAGAAATGTTTTTAAAAAACTATGGAAGGAATGAAGAGCTTGTGAGGAATGGCAGGTAATAAGAAAATCATGAGCAAAATAATGAGAAAAGAATTAGTAAGAGGAGAATAGTGATTTAAGGGAGATATTTTGGTTCTTGTTCTGCTCATATCCTAAGGAGTGTGTTGTAGAAAGTGCTCAGGCACATATCTGGGTAATCAAATCAGGCAAGCTGGGTGAATAAGAAATAACTGGGCATAGGTGGGGAAGATGCAAAAGTTGCTGTCTTGTGGCTTTACAAATGTGGTTTATTTTAAAACTTGTAGACAGAGTTTCAATATTAAAAACAGAAAATCAAAACCAAACAAAAAAAAATAAACCCCTCAGCTAACCAATCCCACAAGTGTATTCATCACATTTATGACAACAGACCTGCTTTCCTGGAAGAGGAATGATTTTAAAAATGTAGCATTTATTAAAAATATCAGCTTGACAGTTAGAAATGAAGCTTGTCCAAGGAGAAGCTGTACCATTTTGAACTGTACTGGAGCAATCGGTTCCTTCTTGTGGACACTGTAACTTCTTTTTCAAAGATCTTACTTTTTAAAATTAAAAGTAAAAGCCATGTCAACAGAAGTTTTTGTTCCAATTTAACTGTTTTATTATGAAAAAAAGACCTTTATACCAGCACAACTTTGTTACAGGGGTAGACACTTTGTAAATATCTGTGCTTGCAGAAGATACTGGTGTCCTCTTTATCCCCTGCACTTTGCTAGGGGTTATCACTCCATAGCTCACCTGATAGAAGGGACCGTGTGACCAGTTTTGCCTATAGACCAGGCAAAGGTTTAAGCAGACTGGGGTTACTGGACTGCGCTTGTTCTCTTTTCCACCCACAGAGATGAAAGAAAAAAGACCCATCCAGCTCTCAGTGACAAGCAGCTGTGAATAGTAACAATTTCTTCACTGCGTATCTAGATCTGGAGAGGATCCCTGTCCTGGCCTTAGGCAACAGATAAATGAGAGTGAAAAAGCCGTGAAATCCTATACTTACTCAAAGTATATGGCTATGCTAGAAATATGCAGGAGCTTGAACTAACAGACACTCAATAAATCACCACGTTTAAGTCGCACAGTTGAACCATCTAACTGTCCACTAATGCTTATTCCTGGGCATGTTTTGTGAGCATCTACAAAATGCCTGCTTTTGCTTACATGTAGAACCAACGTAGTCCAGTGTCATTTAAGAACTCTAGAAGCTAATTTATCATACCTCAATATGACTGAAAAAGTGAACAATGATTAGGCCAGCATTTTGCACATCTGCTTTAATAATGGAAGCAGTCAAATTCCACTTCATTAACAATAACCTTTTTGTTTCAGAAGGAAAAAGAAAAAAAAAGTTGAGCTTGTTTGAAACAGACGCCTGGAAATCCTAAGGATTTCTTATTGCCATGTGTAGGTCCTTTCTCATGAAGAGTAGTCAAAATCATTCATAAAAGTCAGCATCTTCTGAAGTTTTACAATGCAGCAAAAAATGAACAAAATGTACTTTCACAGGCAGGAAAAGATGTTTTTTTTAAAACACCTTTAAAATGAGGTTTGGTTGGTTGGTTGTTTGTTTTCGGTTGTTTTTTTTTTTTTTTTTTAAAAAAGATTTAAAAAATCTAACAAAAACAAAGATTGATTTTTTTTGGTGTGTGATTTAAATATTAAAAGAGGAAACATACTGATGTTAATGTTACTTATACAGGGCTTGTATAATGCTTGCAGTTTTAAAAACATAATGCTGTGTGGGTACAGGAAGCTGTATTATTTATACAGTGAAAGTATGTATGTTAGTTTGGAAAGATAAGCTGTGATAGGGCTGTTCAGCTATCTCACTTGAGCGTTTATGCTGACATCGGTGATACTGCTTCCAAGTACAAGAAAAACAGGATTTGGTGCTCTGAAGTTGTGCTCTGAATATTAGATTGTACATTGCTGTATCTCGTTTGCTGCTTATACAGAGTTATATAGTAGGGTAAAAGTGGGTGATAGTGATGTCAGTCCAGAGCCTGAGAACTCAGTGGCATTACTTTTGTCCTTTCAGTTAAGCACATGGTTTACTAGATCCAGGGTGGAAATTGTGAGAGTATCAGGATGAGATAACATAATCCTGACTGAAAATCCTCCTTTCTTTCTTTAAAAAAATACCTACAACTCAAGTCAAGAAATGAAAAAAAAATAAGAAATACCAAGAGCTGTTAATTTCAAAGCCAAGCGTGTCTGATCTTTAGATAGCCAGAAGTTGTTTTATATAGTGTGTGGTTTAATATCACGGAGATTGAACCAGGTTGACAGGCAGAAGATGAAGCAAGGTCATGCTACTAAGCCTTGTTCTTGCAGCAGCTTTGTCATAAATGATGGCAGCATCAGTACTGTCACTAGCAAAATAAGTGTGTGAATAAGGAGGTAATCCAAACAAAATTAGCCATCTCTGCTCCAGTAAATATACAGTGGTGTAGCTGTCTGGTAGCTAAGGAAAGAAAATAGTGTTTTTTCATTGCTTCTTTTTCTAGTTTCTGCTTATGTGTATGTGGCATGTCTGAGAGAGCTCTAAACCCTAGAAAGTAGCAAAACAGCCATCTCCAAACTGAAGGAACAAAAGTAAGAGAGGAACCAGAAATGCTTGTTCTATGTTTAGACTTTGATAAATTGAAAAGTGTTGAGTAGTAAAGATAATATGTGTGTGTCGCTTGCTTTATAATTTCTCTCTTCTATGTGGAATTGTCACCTAGTGGTGATAGTGACTTCACTTGTAATATTTTTGTGCTCCCTCAGTGACCATTCTGGATTTGAATAATTTGACAATTTGAATGGCTCACAATCTAAATCATGTCTGATCAAGAACAGCTGTGCCTTCAGCAGACCCAGCCAAAACCAGCAGGGCTATAGCTATCTCTGTGATGGCCCCAGGCTATAGAGAAGATAGGATTGAGCCCATTTAACAATTCTGGTAAGTTTATGCCTTGAATGTTTAAGGACACCTTGTTTTATGTACCTGCACAAAGGGCATACTGGCCTGAAATACAGTGTTCTGGAAATTAATGAAATAATGTGAAGAAAGGCAAAGGCTATATTTCTTGGGCTTAACCAAATCTGTTAAAATATCTGGTTTGTGGGAGCCTATCAGATCCTCTGAATTGCAGTGTTCTTTCCTGTCTGCCACAAAGAAACACGCATTCCACCTGTAAGACATGTTTCAAGAAGCTTTCTGAAGCTGTTCAGCTTTTCCTTCCTTTTTGAGCGCTTCCCTCGGTGAAGAAAATGTCTTCCTGGACTATGGAGCAGTCTGCACTGGCAGAAGAGTGCAAAAGGCAAAGAGTGTTCTGCCTTCTGCAAGACAAAGAAATATGTGACTTTCATTTACTTACTGATAGAGATGAAGAGGTATTCTGATATTCAAAGCTGAAAAAGTAAGAGAAAAAGAAGGAAAAAAATTTATATTGTGCTGTTATTCATCACTACTTGAGGACACCTCAGACTTCCTCTAGAGATCTCAGTGCCCACCTTCTAGGGTCAAAAAATGTATGCATTGTTCTCAAGCATAATAGTCTATATTATGTGTATTCTTTAGTGTTGTCTCTTCGCTTATCCCCGTATCTTCTTTGGTCCCATACACATGGGAGATACCTGGTAAAGTAGGCAATAGAAGGCATTTGGATGTTGGATGGTTTCATATGTGCTATTACTCCTCTCCTCTAAAGCGTGTTAAATCTGTGCATCTTCAGTGCAGCATGCTCAGACCATCTCATTTCAAGACTCATCTCTGAAAAATGGCTTGGACAAAGAAATATTCTGTTATTTTTTGGTTGATTTGTTTTGGTTTTCTGGTTGGGTTGCCTCATGTTAGGCACAAAAATGTTCCTGATGTGGTTTAAATCAGATATGGTGTGAATAAGGTAATAAAATGCTGGGAAATGAGACGATTACAAGATGTTGTATTGAGAACTACAGGGCTATCCAGAATTACAAAATGTCATGTATTTTGCTAGGCTACCCTAAAAAAAAAAAGTATAGAACTGGCTTTCCTTGTGCTATTTTCTTCAGAACATAGATTCTTCACCTTCAAAAAACTTAAAAATATTGTTTCAGATCACTCAGTGAGGGAGATAGTTCAAACACATTGAAACACATTGAAAAACACACTGCAGGGAGTTCAGGATCCTGTGAGCAGAGTATAAGGCAAAAAGCAAGGATCACAACCCTTGACTTCTGGTGAGCAGACTTTGGGCTGTTCAAGGACTTACTTGGAAGGATCCCATGGGATATGGCCCTGGAGAGGAGTCCTTGAAAGGTGCCTTATTTTCAAGGGTTACCTCTTCCACGTCCAACACTGATCCATACCAACGTGCAGGAAGTCAAGAAGAGGCAGCTGGAGGCCTGTAAGGATGAACAAAGGGCTCCTAGCTAAAATCAGATGTGAAAAGAAAGCATGCAAGCCTTGGAAGCAGGGACAGCTTCCTGGGAAGAGTAGAGAGATACTGTGTGACCATGCAGGAGTGGGGTTAAAGAAGCCAAGGTATATCTGATGTTGAGACAGGTGAGAGGCATGAAGGAGAACTAGAAGGGCTTCTGCAGTTGTAGACTGCAAAATCATCTGCAAAAGGAAGACTAGGTAAAAAGTGAGCTCACTGCTGAATGGATCTGGGGACCTGTTGATAAAGGACAAAGGAAAGATCCACATCCTTCACTTCTATCTTTACCAGGAGGGCCTTCAGGAATCCAATGTCCCTGAGACCAGTGAAAAAATTTAGAGAAAGGAAGTTTTACCCTTGGTAAAGGAGGATCAGGTTAGGAGATGTTTAAACTATCTGGACATACTCTAGTCCATGGGACCTGGTGGGATGCACCCCTAAGTGCTGAGGTTGCTGACTGATGTAATTTTGAGGCCACTCTTGCTTGTCTTTGAAAGGTCATGGTGACTAAGTTTTCTAAAGACTGGAAGAAAGCACTATCACTAAGTTTATCAATGATACAAAAATGGGAGGGGTGGCTGATACACCAGAAAATTGCTCTGCCTTTTAAAGGGATCTTTACAGGCTGGAGAAAAGGATAAACTCAAAAAATGAAGCTCAAAAAATTAGAAATGCCAACTCCTGTGCCTGGGGAGGATCATGCACAACTACAGGCTGGGGAGAAACATCTGAGAAGCACCTTTGCAGGGAAGGCCCTAGGGACCTTGGTGCACATGAAGTTAGTCCTGAGCCAACAATGCACCCCTGCAGCAAAGACAACCATCAGCTTCCTGGGCTGTATTAGGACGAGAACTGCTAGTAGCTTGAGGGAGTTGATCCTTCCTCTCTGCTCTGCCCTGGTAAGACACATCTGAAGGGAGTGCTATGTTCACTCTTGGGCTCCCAAGGGCAAGCAAAACATGGAAACACTGGCGTTCACACAAAAAAAATAAAACTTTTTTAATGTGTGGGCTCTTGGAGACACTCACATTTTTACTAGGTGGTGCTGCAAACAACTGGTTTCTGTTGTCCTGCTTTGAGCATGGTGTTGGACTACCTTTAGATGGTCTCTAGAGATTCCTTCCAACCTCAGTGTTTCTATGTTTCTGTGATTGTTAAAGTTTCTTCCAGTTTCCCCAGTGCAAATATCAGAAACAATTGTCAATATTTTACCATCAGAGCCTTTCAAAAACAATTTTTTTTTTCTTACATTTCATCTACCTGGTACTAATACAATTTTAAGGACTATAGCTCAGCAGTACAGTTAAAAATCTTGAGATTTTATTTTTCATTTTTTATGATTTTTTTCTGATGTTAGAATTCTGTCTTTTCACATTCTGTATTTTTCTAAAACCTCTTCTACTGATGCTTTTACCACAGACAGATTCTTCAGTCTATGACAAGTAAAGAAGGTTTCAGGCATGAGTATTTTCCTAATATCTCTACAGTGACTACAGGTATAAGTGATTTGAAGATCTTTCCCCTTCTAGAACTTCTTTTATACTTCTATTTTCTGCCTTCATGGACTGTTTATGTCCAATTTTGCAATACTTATTATGCATTTATTATTAGACTTTATGTGTTCAATTAGGTACTGCAGTCCATAGACTACTTTGTATTTAAAATTATATATCAGCTGTGTACTGTATTTATTCATACTTGGAAAAAAATACTCTATCTAAACCTATTTTTTAGGGATATGAAAAAGTACCATTTTTTCCCACCTCATTCTACAATGTTCAGAATTTATAGGTAATGACTTTAACTCCATCAGAACTTTTTTAGGTAATAGATAACCAGAATGATGTGTATGCTTGGAGAAGACTGTATGAGGTCAAGAAGTTCAGTTTCCAAAAGGTCTTTAGGGGATAAAGGTAAAGATTTTTAAGGATATCACTAGACAGCAGTGCAGTGATACTGAATTTTAATGAATACTGATGCACATGTTGTGTGGTCCCTGTCCTAACTTATAGCTATGAATTACATTCTAAGTAATCTTTGCTTTATCTTCTTTAGGTCATTAGGACATCTTTGTGCACACTGTTATTTTTAGTAGTTGGTCAATGTCACTTCATCAAAGTTCTCATTCATTGAAAAATACCTTTTCTTTTTATATACATAGATATTTTTTATGGATATGTTTGTTTGCATTATTCAATGCATTTTTATATATATACTTATGGGCATTACTTGTTGGAACCATTATGACAGGGATAGACATATATCGAAACAGAGCACAATCAATGTTTCATTAAGAAACTGAATCTTAGAGCTTTTTTGAAATGTATCTTCCCTTCAATACAGTGACCAAGAAAGGAGTAATAAACATGGCATAAAGAAAGATAGCACATTTTTAGTCAGTATTAGACCAAACTATAAAAGGCAACTGTGCTCACAAATGGAGTGCAAAATGACCTGGATGGAGAACTTTTTGACACTTAGCAATTAACTTCTGTGACTACTAAATAAAGATATAATCTACTAGAAGTAGATTTACGGATCAGATATATTAACAACAGTAGTTCTTTGGATAGTGTTTGCCAGAAGTTCATTTGTTCATAAACATTGCTGTAGTTTTTTCATCAGTTCAAAGATGGGGATGTTAATACCTGTGGGATATTATCTGATTTAAATCAGTATATTTAGTTAAATTTATTTAGTGGAATAATAGATAATATACCAGGGGAATTCAGACTCATTGCTTATATTACTGCCATAAGATAAATCTGCCACTGGAAATGGTTTTAGTCTCCAAAACAGAGAATGTTTTGTTTTCCAAATAGCTCCATATTCTTGCCAAAATCAAGGGCCATAGAAAAAGGACTGTTTGGATGATGATGTGGAGTCATAGAAGCTGCTGAGCAACACCATGTCTGCTCTAGAATTTCCCTTTCTATCCCATGATAAATGCAGAGAGACAGTGCCAATTACTGCCAGTATTTGCAGCAGAAGATTTTATGGATCAATATCCAGATGTAACTTCATTTTTTCATCTGACAGAAGGAAGTCTGAAGTTGGGTAAAGCAGGTGTTTTGTCTCAGAGAAGTAGGCCAATTTCACATTGTCGATACAGAATTCTGACTAAAAGAAGGTTTTGTATTAAAATCAATGTCAATTATTTTATTCCTAAGAATCAGTATGAGTCTTGAAATATGAAACTGTCTGGAGGATGGCTATGTTGTCCCCCTGCGTTAGTATATGGCAACTGATTTATGTGAAAAATGTCCTTTATCTATACAAACCTTTACAGATTAGAGCAAATACACTGAATCTTAGAGGAAAGAAACCAGAGATGGCACAGATGAAGAACAACTGAAATATGTTCACATATCATATCAGAGTGTACTATGGAGGATTTTTTTCCACATTACTTTGGCACAGTAACTCTATATACCGTCCTTTGCCCCTGTGTATACCAGACTTAAGATCAGCACTGCTTTCATTCAACATGTACTGTGATTCATATCTGGCTTAATTTTAATAGGCATATGACAACAGTCTTGTCTATAAACCAGGATATGGTGTTAGAATCAAGTAATCAAAAAAACCTGGAAGTGCTCCTACTCAGCAGAAGTGAAACAGGATATACAAAATTCCTGATAAACCTGGCATTCTGGAATTATAGAAAAGATTAAAATTAGCAAAGATAATGTGCAGCTACTTTATTGACTAAAAATGTTTGATAGTCATATATTTTTGGAGTGCATTTTCTGCTTGCTTAATCTATAAGAAACCTAAATTTTTCTTTCCCGTCTTCGGTCAAGATTATGTTTGTCTTTACATAGAAAATGCTGTTTAAATTAATTACGAATGCTTAAAAAAATCCAGACCATATTTGGCCAATGGTTAGTCCTTTGTATGAAAAATAGTCTTCTAAAGAGATTGGCTTTGGTCACATTTTTTTTGTTAGAAGCAGCTGACCATATTCCAATTAATCAAAACTTCATTATATTCCAGTTCCTGAAAGTGCCAAGAAAATCTAAGGTGTCAAAAGAATAACGATCTAAGCAGTTTATGTGCTTCTCAACACCATGGTGAGGTGGTGGTGTGTTGTCCTGCAACTTCCTTTTATTACATCTGACAAGACATTAGATCAATCTTTTGGAGCAGTAATAGTCTGGAGTTGAGAACTTAGTCCTATTATTTTATCAGAGGTTGTGAAAGCTATGTTATATTGAGAGCTTCTTCAGATTCTTGAGGCTGTGTGGCATCTGCCTCCTTCATGACTGTTCGGAGGTGCACAAGGATAAATAAGGAGAGGGTCTTGAAAAGAGATTGTAGTGTCATCTGTTGCAAGGTCTGTATGACATAAAAGAGCAATGTACACTCCACAGCACATATTCCCCTGAACGTTCTGAAGACCCTTCTGGATTTTAGCTGTGCTTTCTGCCGAGATTAGTCAGGAGGCTTTCAGGCTTGCTATTTTAGCTTCATTTTGTGTTTAAATTCTGCTTATTCTTTTGGCATGCCATGGTTTGGGCTGGACTGGCCACTGAAATGAGCAACAGATGCTCTCCCCAACCTCTCTCTCCAAGGAGAGAAGGGAGAGAAGATAAAGAGATTTATGAGTTTAGGAAAAAACTAAACTACTTTAATGAGAAGATTACTAAATTAATAAAAGTATAATAATAAAAACATCAAAATATAGACAAAATGTACAAAACTGTATCAAGCTCCCGGGAAGATGATCTTATCACCAGCAGGCATGGGGAAAGTCCCAGCGATGTACAGGAACTAGATTGCAGATCTGGAGTCAGAAACACATGGATTGGTATCAAAGGCAGACAAAGAGACAAAGTCCCAACAAGCTGTTGAAGAAAAGTAACCCACCCTTTGATACCTCAGCTTTTCTGCTGAGCATAGGGCACAGGGGATGGAATACCCTGTTGGTCAGTTTTGGGTAACCTGTCCTGTCCTCTCCTCCCCACAGGTGTGATCCCTGTATGCTTTTCCCCTCCAACCTTTCAGTGAGGCAAATAATAAAATTAGATGATCTTGGTTGTTATAACAATAAGTAAAAAGCAAGAGCATCTCTGAGTTCCTTGACATAAACTATAGATAATTGGGTTTTACCACTCTCAGAATAAATTAGTTTTAAAAATACATCATTAATTTCAGAGTTCAGCTAGTTAGAAGAGGCTTAACTAAAAAGTAAAATTACTGAACAGAAAATAACTTCTGTTGTGTTTCTAGGAGACCGTGTCAGTTCTCTTTTAGGTCTAGCCCTCAGGTACTATAATGATGATCACTAGGAGGGGAAAAAATGCCTCAAAAGGGACAAGCTGTATTACAGTGTGCAAACTATGTGATGCAGGAAAACTGAAATCTTTCTGTGTCCTACGACCTGAATTCTTTGAGTGTATTTTTTATACCCAAGTTCTGCTTTTCTACTTCAAAGGAGGCTCTAAAATGGTCATTAATGTTCCCTTGGTATAACCTTAGCATCCTGATGAAATTCCATCTCAGATAACTTTGTTCTGAGTTCACAAATTCCCTTTGCCATTTCAGCTGGATATGAGTTTCTTTTCTCACTATCTGTTCTTAATGTTGTGAGCAATTGCTTTCTAGAGGCAATGTTGCAGGGGGTAAGTGCTCTACTTACATAGTCTCTCCTCCATTTATTTCCCAAGGGAGTGTTGATTCTTAATTTAATACTTTTAAAGCACTGCAGGAGAAATTGCATTGAACAAAGTATAGTTTTCTTTGCTATTTCAATGGGTATGATAGTTCGATAAAAGGTGTAAAAAACAGTATAATTTTCTTAAATGTAAGAAGATGTCTGCTAAGTATGGTAATTTAATGAGAGTTGTAACTCAGATGCAAATCAGTGTTATTTCATCTGTTTCCTGGTGGTAGAAGGGTTGCCTTGCTCCATGAGGCAGAAATAGCAGATGAACAAGTGAATGTACATGACAGAAGGAAGAAAGAGGAAATGAGGGTTGTACATAAAGCAAGATAACTAAATGAAGTGCAATTTTCTTTCTTTTTCTGAGACATGGTGTGAAACAGAGTTGCATGACAGAATGTAAATTTTTATGTTATTATGTCTTCTTGATCAAATTGATTAAGTTATTCAACCAAAATAAAGATGTTTTCTTCGGATGCAATACAGAAATTCCTTTAGTGGAATGCTAATCAATTGTAACAGCAAGAGAACAATTTATTTTTTGTTGCGTTATGAACTTTGCCGTGCTCCAGCAAACAATACTAAAAGTCTTTGGACAAATCCCACACATTATAACACAACTTCTTTATTCAGAGTAACTCCATTAATAACAGTTTTAGAAAGGAAAGGAATTGCCACTGACACTAAGCTTGGTGGCATGGTCGACACGCTGGAGGGAAGGGATGGCATCCAGAAGGACCTGGACAGGCTTGAGAGATGGGCTGATGAAAGTCACATGAAGTTCAACAAAGCCAAGTGCAGGGTCCTGCACCTGGGACGTGTCAATCCCAGGCACAAATACAGTTTGGGTAGAGAATAGCTGGAGAGAAGCCCTAAGGAGAAGGACTTGGGAGTGCTCATGGATGAGAAGCTCAACATGAGCCGGCAGTATGCGCTGGCAGCCCGGAAGGCCAACCATATCCTGGGCTGCATCAAAAGAAGCATGACTATTAGGTCATGGGAGGTGATTCTCCCCCTCTACTCTGCACTTGTGAAACCCCACCTGGAGTATTGTGTCTAGGTCTGGAGTCCTCAACATAGAAAGGACATAGAGCTATCTATCTATTCTAGCCCACTTTCCATGTCTCTGACAAAGATGTTAAAAAGTATTGGTCCCAGTACTGACCCTTGAGGGACACCACCTGTCACCAGCCGCCACTTGGACATTGAGCCATTGACCACAACCCTTTGAGTGTGACCATCCAGCCAGTTCCTTATCCACCGAGTGGTCCATCCATCAAACCCATGATTTTCCAATTTGGAGACTGTGATGTCATGTGGGGCATTGTCAAATGCTTTGCCTAAGTCCAGGTAGATGGCATCTGTTCCTCTGCCCTTATCCACCAAGTTTGTGGCAGTATCATAGAAGGTCACAAAATTTTTCAGGCAGGATTTACCCTTGGTGAAGCCATGTTGGCTGTCTCCAATCACCTCATTATTTTCCATGTGCCTTAGCAGAGGTTCCAGGAGAACCTGCTCCATGATCTTGCCAGGCACAGAGGTGAAACTGACTGGCCTGTATCTCCTGGGCTGTCTTTTTTCCCTTTTTTGAATATCGAGGTTATATTCCCCTTTTTCCAATCTACAGGAACTTCATCAAATTATTATGATTTCTCCAATATGATCTAAAGCAGCTGGGCAATTGGTCTGCCAGCTTCCTTAGGAACCGTAGATGGGTTTCATCAAGACCTATGGACTTATGCACCTTCATGTTCCACAGGTGGTCTCAAACCTGATCTTCTCCTACTGTGGGCAGTTCTCCATTCTCAGAGCCCCTGGTTTTGCCTTCTGTGACTTGGGCAGTGCGGTTAGAGCCCTTGCCAGTGAAGACTGAGCCAAAAAAGCCATTCAGTACCTCAGCCTTGTCCATATCCTGGGTGGCCAGGTCTCCTGTTTCCTTCTGGAGAGGGCCTACAGCCTCAGCAGGTTTTTGCCTGCCTGATGTGGTTCTTGCCTACTCGGATATTTTCTCTATATTCTGCCCAGTCCACCTGTCCTTTCTTCTACTCTCTATAGGCCTGTTTTTTGATTCTGAACTTGTCTAACACTTCCTTATTCATCCACACAATCTTCCAAATTTGTACATTATCCTGCCTCTTCCCAAATGTAAAATAGAAATATTTATTGAGCGCTCTTATCTGTTCATTGCCTGTTGTTATTATCATTACCATCTCCATTTGATAATGGATATAAAATGCTCCTAGCTTAATTTCTTTACAGTATCCCTTAAATGTTTTTTTCCTCACCTTCTGTTCCGCCAGCAGTAGGTTTTCCCCAATGTATTCGTTATCCCTTGTTATTTCTATAAGCCCCATAACTTCTAGTTTACTTTCATTTATATTTTCTCTTTTCCTCTGTCTTTTATTTCTAATTTCTTTCTTATTTCCAGTTGCTGCCTTAACTTTTGTATTGAAAAGTTTTAGTTAAAGGTGTGTAGTTTATACATGCAGTGAAAAAAAATTAGGCCTTCTTAGAGACTCAGAGGAAAGCTGGCATGATTCAGTTAAATTCAGGACTGTCACCTGTGCAAACCCACTTTGAATAGTTTGAAATAGAGTCAAGCTGACTTTGTCAAGATTGGAAAAACAGGAATGCCAGAAGAGATTTGTGTGTAAGAGTCATAAGGAAAGTCTATGCCTTAAAGACACTTCTCAAGAGAAATTGGAAGTGTTGTAGATTGTCTGTATTTCAGGACAGGTGTTAGGATTACACCTAAATTATTGGACCTCAGTATGTAGTGGATATAACGCAGAATTTTGTCAGAGTAATATAAGTTGAAGAGATGATTCCTGATGAAAACAAGCAGCTCTGCTTAGGTTTAACTTACACAGATGGAGAGACACAAGGTGATATCAGTCTGATTAAAAGGATACAAATCTTCTGGCAGAAATGGATCTGCATATCCTAGCAAAGTGGAGATGGCTGAAGTTGTGCTTGCTATGGAGATCATAAGTGAAAAAAAAAAACCAAAAAAGCAGAGAGAAGATGGGGTAAGAATGCAGATTTGTGGATTCTAATAAACAACCACTATTTCATAGAATCATAGAATCATAGAATGGTTAGAGTTGGAAGGGACCTTAAAGATCATTGAGTTCCAACCACCCTGCCATGGGCAGGGACACCTCCCACTACACCAGGTTGCTCAAAGCCCCATCCAGCCTGGCCTTGAACACTTCCAGGGATGGGGCATCCACAACTTCCCTGGGAAATCTATTCCAGTGCCTCACCACCCTCACAGGAAAGAGTTTCTTCCTAATATCCAATCTAAATCTCCTCTCTTCCAGTTTAAAACCATTACCCCTTGTCCTATCACTACACTTCCTGCCAGAGAGGAACTGGAACTTTTTACTTTCTTTCACTACTTTATTGAGAGGAAGTTGGCCAGGTCCAAACTGGAACTGGGTTAGAGATGTCATTTTGTTATTTCATATCTTGTTAGCTGAAAAAGAAGTCTGGGATAAGTTTCTGAGACTTGCACTGTGTCATGAAGAATAGCATCAGAAACAGCTTGCGAACAGTTACACGGAGAGAATTTTGGAAACATTGCAATTAGAGTTTTATCTTCTTCAAAAAATTATGTGTATGAATACATTTCAGGCTTAATCACAGTTTGTAATGAATTTTCTCAAACTACAGTCTCATAATCAAAATGGTATTTTCCAGTCTTTGTAGAGCTGGGAAGGGTGCGGTCAGATTCTCTTCTGCCATTTTATGTCAGAGTCCCAAGGGAGAGGACTGTCTTTCCTTCACCAGAAAATTGTCTGTGCCCTTGAAAAAAAGGAGAAAGGTCTGGTGAAATTGGCCATCATGGCTGACAATTTCTGTAACCAGTGGTGCAAAATGTATCATATGACTAATGCTGTCTCTGTCACCTTTACCTGCAGAGATCCTCCATTTGCAGAGAGATACAGATACAGTTTAATTCTTGGAGCTGTAGTGAAGTGATTTTTGTTCACTACATCCTGCCCAATAAAGAAAATAGCATTTATAATGTGAATATTCAGGGAATGATTTTAAAGTAGATATCCACAAGACTGTAGCTGAATACTATTTTGCTCTGAGCATGTCTTCATCAGTCTTATCGAAACTGTTGAAATAAGTTCAGTCTGTGCTGTGATTATTATTTTCGCTAACGTACCAGTTTCACTTAGTGATTTGCATTGTTCCATTTCATATAAAACAAACAAGAGAAAAAAGATATTTCTTATGTTTTACAGATTAAAACAGACAAATTTAGTGATGTTGCTACTGTGGGTTTTGACAATACTGTGCTAGTTCCCACCAGGCCTATACAAGCGATGCTGAGGATCTGAAGCTTACACTTGTGGAGGGCAGAAAAGGTTATTGTTCCATCCCTCTGGCATGGGTCTAATTTCAGTGAAGTAACCATCACTACAAAAGTTACACTTCTGATCCAAGCATGGTGTCATCAATCAAAATTCATAAAGGTACACAAACACAATCTGTTTTATTTTGCAATGATATAATTGTGTCTATAATTTGTAAAAAAAAAAAAAAAAAATTTCTCCAAAAATAAGATGCATTACAACAAATGAGTTGCAAACAATTTTCAGTTTAGTGTTTAGGCTTTCATAAAGACTCCCAAATGTTTTCTAATACTGATTTTCTAAAAAGCTTGAAATACTCAGGTATTTGCTGAGTATTTTACATCAAAACATGTCAGTGGAATGTATATCTCAGTAATTCCATTTATTTCTTATTCTTGATATCAGTAACATTTTGTAACACATTGGAGGCTCAATTTCTAGTTCCAGAGTGCAGCGTATTTCAAACTAGATCCTTCCTGAATTGTGTTGAAAACTATTATTTGCTAATCATGACAAGAAAAATAATGCCATCACATTAGTGCACCCTGGTATTAAAAACTGAAGACAAGAAATAGTAATTCAGTGTAGTGGTTTCAGCCAAATTCACCAAAACCTGACTGAGAGATGTCCCCCCCTCCCCCCCTTTGGTCAGAGAGGAGAGGAAGGAGTTAAAGAGATTCAAGAGTTTAGAACAAACTAAACTACTTTAATGAAAATATAAGTAATATAATAAAAAGGAAAATTAGGAAAAAGGGAGTATACAGTATATACAAAACCGTATCAAGCTCCCAGGATGACGACCACGTCACCAGCAGGCTTCAGGAAAAGTCCCAAACTGGACTCGGTGATCGACAGGAGCCGGATTCCAGATCTGGAGTCAGGAACGCTCGGATCAGGATCAAAGGCAGACGAACAGGCAGAGTCCTCCTTGGATGTCAGCCATCGAGGAAGGGCGAAGGGGCGAAGGAAAAAAGGGCGAAAAAAGGGAGTTGACCTGTTGATCCTTCAGCTTTTATACGGGGCATGATGCGGATGGGATGGAATACCCCTGTTGGTCAGTTCTGGGTCACCTGTCCTGTCCACTCCTCCTTGAAGGTGGGACCCTCCAACAGGCAAATGCTGAAAATTATCTGACCTTGGTTCTTCCAGCAAAAAGTCTAAACAAGGGCCTCTCTGCATACCATCCCTTGGTATAATCAGGTCTTATCACTGTGAGACGGAACAGCTCTGAACAATGTGCTGTTAATTTCAGAGTTTAGCTAGTTAGAAGAGGCCCAGCTGAGAAAGTAAAACTGTAAAACAGAAAATTGGTTTGTTTTACCTCAAACCAGGACATACAGCCAGCATGTGTATTATTGCTCTCACTGTCATGTAATTAGATCTACTGAAATTAAGATATGCCACTATTAAATTGTAACCCAGAATGGTGCAATTCAGTCAGGCAATGCTTTCCTCAAGTTGACTCATGTTGTCATGTGTTACTAAAGAAAAATCTTTCTAAAGTGGCACTAATTGTTGTACACTTTGAGTCCTTTTGGAAGTTATGTAAGAGAATATCAGGGTAAAATGACTTAGTCTTCATTGTCATAATGAAATTGAAGAACATTGCTTTAAATTTGCCTCATTTTATGTGATGCATATATGATGTATTTGGTAATATATCCCAATAGTCACTATTCTTCATGCAGTCAAGTTGCTATTATTGAGCTGTTGACTGCAACCATTTGAGTGTGTCCATCCATCCAGTTCCTGATGAATGGACTGGTCGGTCAAATTAACGACTTTCCAATTTAGAGACCAGAGTGTCATCCAGAACAGTGTCAAATGCTTTGCATATATGCAGGTAGATGACATCTGTTTCTCTGAACATGTCTACCAGTGCTGTGGCTATGTTGTAAAAAGGCCACCAAATTTTTCAGGCATGACTTGTCCTTTGCAAAGCTATGCTGGCTGTCACCAATCACCTCCTTATTTTCTATGTGCCTTAGCAGGGATTCCAGGAGGTTCTGCTCCATGGTCTTGCCAGGCAAAGAGGTGAGACTGACTGACATCTGGTTCCCTGGGTCTTCCTTTTCTCCCTTTTTGAAAATGGGGATTATATTTCCAGTCAGCAGGAACTTCACCAGACTACCACGATTTCTCAAATATAATGGAAGTGGCTTAGCAACTTAATTCACCAGCTCCATCATGACCCTTGGATGGATTTCATCAAGATTTATGGTTCCTTACATGATTATGGTTCCTTATGGTTCCTTCAGGTTCCTTACATGGTCTCAATCTTGATCTTCTCCTACAGTGGGCAGTTTGTTATCCTGATAGCTGCTGGTTTCGCCTTCTGGGACTTGGGTGGTGCTGTTAGAGTCCTTACTGGTGAAGACTGAGATGAAAAAGTAATTTTGTAACTCAGTTTTTTCCATATCCTCGGTGACCAGGTCTTCTGTTTTCTTTCCAGAGATGGCCCAGATCTTCCCTAGTCTTGCCTCTATCCCTGACATATCTACAGACGTTTTTCTTGTCCTTGATATTCCCGGCCAGATTTAATTCTATCTGGGCTTTAGCCTGCCTAATCTGTTTCTTGGCAAGGAATAGTAGGAAGTTCATCATCTTTTGCCTTTTTTTGTTTGAATAACTCGATTAACTTCTAATCTTACATCTTTGAATCATTAAATGCATGTTATTTTCTGAAATTGGAAATATATTATAAAATGAACAACATGTAAGTTTCAGCTGTGGAAAATTAGTATGTATTTACTAGTTTTAGTATATTTATAGACTTCAGAAATGTTATGACTAATTTATTTGGGCAGCACTCTGTATACTCTGTATTTTGATTTACATTCCCTGTATTGTTAATTGTAAGCATTGCACTATCTGTTGTTGTTCTCTTTGGTTTTATCTTTCATTAACATAAGGATATTCAGCAAAGCAGCTTTCCCTTATTGTTCTCTTAGAAATCTTGGAAAACTCTTCAGTTTATATTGAAAATTCTCAACTCGTGTATTGGCTAATGGGAAGAAAAGTAACCTCCTGCTAAAAGCTGCTAATGCTCAGCCCCTTTCATGCACTATAACATTTTTGTTAGCTGATCAACTCTCTTTCCCCTCCTCCCCCCCCTCCAGTTTCTATTCCAGAACTGCACTGCTCTGTATATTACAGATCTTCTTTATCAGTCTTGGATTGTTTATGACTGTTTATTTTTCTCCCAACACCCTCTTATTTCAAGTATGTCCTTTCTTTGAGATGTGTTTGCCCTCCTGCTTGCTAATGTATTCACTGAAAGGAATTATATCCTCACCTACCTTTGTTTACTACTTCAACGTATTTTAGCCTCCTTTTGTAGGTTTTATCTTCATGCCTCTTCATAGTCTAGGTAATTTATGCTTATTGCTATAATTAAACATTTTTGTAAATGAAAGACTAATGCTCTTCAAATTTGCTGTGCCCTGTCACCAGCAGTTTGGACAATGGAGTTACACTTCCTTAGCTCTGTTCACCATATCTCTTTTGTGGTTACACGACATTGTTAACTGATAGCTGATGTGTCATTCTCCTTCTCTCTCGTCTCAACTAAACTCATATTTTAGACATCAATGAAACTCATATGACCCTGTACTTCATGCTTTCATATTTTACCCTATGGTAAACTGGAAGTACATTTAGCTAGGACATTACATTTGGTGTTAACAGAGCCTTCTAGGTCAAATCCTTCTTCCAAAGAGCATTTATGTATTTTAGCTGTATCTTCCAATGCATTTTTTGAAGTATGTGGTATCTGTTGTTAAATTCTGAAGGCAGTCCGATAACCTATTAGATGAAGCTCCACTTGTCACTCCCAGTAAATGGCAGGAAGACAGGTTAAAGACCATGACTGGGATTAGGCAGTAATTAGCTAATCACATTGCTTTTCACTGTCAACTCTAAGGTGCTTCTGAAAGGGTACAAATTCTTTAGACAAGCAGGAACAATTAATATAAATAATTTAATAATAATTAAAGCATTTGGAGCTTTAAGGTTCTCCAGAATCTCGTAGTGAAAGACCAGTGTTTAATGGATATCATATCTGAACCTACATAATATTTTGGTAGAGTCTATTTTTGAATATAAGCCTTAAATTCTCTGCTTCAGAGAATTTGCTTCAGTATCCTTTACATAGCAGAATTGTTACAGAGAGAAATTAATTCCTGGCTATGCACTACTTAAAAATTTTAGAAGGGACAAAACGCCTTATAACCAGAATTGAACAGGAAACATTTTCCTGCGACTGGCACTGTTTTTTCTGAGGACTTATTCGGTCAAGCATTTGCCCAACAGTGGATTTGGGTCTTCATTTCCCATTTACTTAGTCCTCTCCAGAGAAACTCAGGATAATTTTGATTTGCCTTTAATGGCTCATTGCTTTCTAATAAATATTCTTATCTGATGTTTTATTTCTAATCAGAAATTTATGCTTAACACTGGTATAAAGAAGTCAGAGAAGAGAAAAGAGCTTTTTTAGACCCCACTCCCTGCACAAGGGCGAGGCAAATGCCTTCAATATGCCTGAGAACACTAGATCACATTGATTCTAAACAAGTGTTGAGTTTCCTCTCATATGAGAAGTTAAGAAATTGCCTTGTAAAGCACTAAGGATGCTGGCTTTTGGTACTCAACCTCAAATACCAGCACAGTCCCCTCTTCAACAAAATTATATGCAAACATAAAATAAAGCCAGTATTCCAATGCTGTGCTGATACACAGAACCTGGCAAAGTCTGCACAATATCAAGACACGTTGCTATATACAATCCTTTACAAACTTCATGTCCAATAGCCAACCACAACCATGTCGGTGGTGTTTGGTATTTCTCTAGGTATATCAATTAATCGGGACATCATTTAGCATGTGGTATTAGTTTTATTAAATATGTAGATTTATTAATATTTCACTGCATAATTTAGCTTGGTCTTTAAAAAAAGATTTTATGAATCTATTATTTAAATGAGATAAAGGATTATATGGTTCTTTATGCAGAAAATATCTCTCATCTTTCTTACTTTATTATCTCATTTAGGTTTAGATGAAGGATGTCGGATTGCATAATGAGGGAATGAGATCTCATTTTCACCAAGCCTGCTCAAACTTAATGCATGGGTTTCAAGCTCCACTGTTCTTCTACGTAAAAAGACTTTATTTGTCATACTTTTTGCTTGCGAAATGTGAGTAGAGCATTGTGAAGTTTCTAATTCCATGGTGTTCAACTGCCTGTGACATTATTAATTGAAAAGACTACAGTATATTATGACTTTCTGGGTTACAGTTTATTCTCCCTTTTAAAATGCATGGGTTTGTTCTTTCGGGGCTTTTGGAAGAAAAAAACAAGCATGTGGTAGAAGAATATCTAGCCTCATTGATATTCTCTTATGTATAAGATACACATTTCAAATGCTTTCTAAAAACCTGACTGCAACTTGGAATGAATTTCAGTGGTAAAACAGTTTTTAAATATTACTTGATTTAAATTTCCTGTACATCTCCTGTCTCCGGTGATCATTTGCCATTATTCATTGTCATCCTTGGGTTCTTCAGATTTCTTAGGGCACCTACCTATTTTTGTTAGTAAGTGTGTGTGGCTTGCTTTGAAATACTCAAACTGTGTCTGATGATTCATAAACCAGTGGTGGCTAGTCTCATGAAATATGAAATTATCTAAGTCCAATGAAATGTAAGCCATCAGCTGAAATCTGAACTAGAGCCATGATAGAGGCTCTGATTTTCTTGCTTTACTTACTGGGTCAGGACTGACAAGGGCAAACCTCACACATACAGCTAAGTGAAAATGAAAATAACAGTTTACAATACTCTTTGGTGACAAGTTTAAACACTCTAAATTGCCCTAGGAATAAGAAGCCAAGCTATTTAAAGGCTATTTACCTAAGATTCATAGAATTTTATTTGGAGTGAAAACTGATAAATTGCAGTGGGTCTTAGACCTAGAAAAATAATTTCTGAAATGGAAGATCAGTGGAACTTCACATGTTTAGTACTTACGGGAAAGTCAGGCTTTCTGATTTATTCCTTTCCCCAACCTTGGGGGGAAGAGAAACCAGTTAAGGCTTCTACAGGCATTATTGAAGGTGTTGGGACCTACAGGAGGGAGATAATATGCAGAACTCTGGTGGTGGTGCAAGATCAGAATTTCTGGGAAGTTGAGCTCACAGAATTAATATGGTTATATCAACAAAGTATAATTATTGCTTAATAGAGAAATTGGCAGACATGGAAAGATAATGGAAATTTCCCACTTCTCTAAAATCTTTTTGCATAATAAATTCAGTGCATTTGTAAAATCATTGCTGGGTTTGGTCCAAGAAATAAGCAGGAATTATTCATTGTACTGTAGGGTGTTGTGAATACTGAGGTTGCTGATGATATACAAATAAGCACAAAATTCCTGCCTTAATTTATTTTTTTTATTCCAGAGAGGATATTTCATTTCATATCTATAAGAAGGTGTGAGAGTTCTTCCCACACGTACTCTTCCAACTCACCATTTTGGCTCTTGCACTGTCATTTCCACTAGTTTTAAGACAAAGATACCAAACAACAATAACTTGTCCTCACTGGGGCAAACTTGTAACTTTGTAAACAAACTTGTAAACAAACTTGAATCACTAGTCTTCTATTCAGCTAAGTAATGAGTCAAAGCTCTAGAGTTAGATATTCAGAGATAATTGTAGTCAAATATAATCCTAGGTAAGCAATAGTGTAAGGATTTAAGAATTTTCTAAAATGAGTAAAGAAATTACAGTTCAGATTGCAATCAAACAGAAGATAAATAATCATCTAAAGGCATGCCATCATGCAGGTCACATATATTAGGATATTCTATCTAGACGATTCTAGATGATTCCCATAGTTATATATAATAGCTAACTAAAATGTCAGATGGAAACTTCAAAATGAGCTGATAAAATCACTCAAGGCAAAATCTAGTTTGGTGATGCATACAGCATTTGTCATTCCAACATAAGCCTTTATTGCTACTGTTGTATTAGGTTCAAATATTGAATTTTAATGACAAGTAAAGAAACTTCAGTGAGCATTACTCAGTAATTGAAGAGTGATTTTTCTATGAATAAATATTTTTTTTGAAGGAGGGATTATTTTCATAGTGAATCTGGGATTGTAATTTGAGTGTTTAAATTCTTACAAAACTAATATGATGCATATTTGAAAATCATCTCATCCAACCTTTTTGGAGGTCTCTGTAGAAGAGAGAAGTTAAGTGCTTACCTATATGAGATAGAACAAAACTAAGTTTGGAAACATTAGCCCAACACTTTGGTATACATATATAAATGAAATGATCCTTATAAAACAGAAATGCCAAAATGAGTAATTAGAGAATATGAGTTTGATTTAATTGTCATTAACACTGTTAATGAAATTCCATAATGTCTTGTTGATACCTTGGTTAAAAGTTTTTGAACCTGCAGATCTGCAATATTCTGTACAGTGTGTTACTTCATTACCAAAGAATCAACAACAATATCTAATTTATTAAAAAAATAATTTAAAATACTGTATTAAATGTTCAGCTATTTATATACAATATGTTGAAAAGTAACTTTTTTGACTTTTCCACAGGCTCTTTTAAAATCAGTTAGTACAAGTCTTTCAAAAACTCTTCTCTGTGTGGAAACTTACATGATTTGTTTATGCTTCAGTAATTTTAAAATTTTATTTATATTCAGTGGGAGTATATGCCTATTTGAATAATCATTTCGTATACATTAATGCAGGTAGGAAATGAGTGTTTGGAATAGAAGTATTTCAGAGAGAGGACAGGAAAGATGTTGGATTTGTTGAGTCAAAAGTTCATTGGTATTAGGTGAATGTTTTATTGCTGATCTAAACAAGTTTACTCTCTATGTAATCAGCATATGCACAAGATCAATTTCTAAGAGTGTTTAGATGTCCAGGATACAAAACTATGCCCCTACATCATGATACTATCCATATTTTTTTCCTGAATCTAGCCTGGAGTGTACTTGTTGCACATTCATTGAAATGCATACAGAAATCTCATATTGAAATACATATGAGACATATTATCATAGTTTTGTATTAAAATTAATTAAAAAAGCACAAAGCAAAGCACTTGCAATAATTTATCTAAGATACAGTAAAAAATAGAGTGGATATTTCTGTTTAAATTTCTACTACGGTTTATTCTGTTTACAATAACACACTTTTCCCTTTGTGTTAACTTACCATGCTTAAAATGAAAGTCTTTAAAAATGATGCAATCTTCAGGAGCTTGGATTCAGTATTTCAAGTTCATGGGTGGGAAGAAGACTCTGAATGAAGTACTGAAAAGCTCAAATTTATCTCATCAGCAAGTCAAACTCAGATATGGAAGTAATTAGCTGTGTCAGAAGAATAAGGATTCTGCCTTCAAGGAAATGACAAAAGTTGTATATAATTTGCATATAGTATATGAAATATGGTAATTTCTCTGTAAACAGATGTGTTTTCAGTTTTGATTTACTGTCATCACTAAATGATAAGGATGTGCATGAATACTAATATGATGCTATTAAATTATTCATTTACTAGAAAGGTAGAAGAGACAGACAGAAAGGAAATGATCTTGCATTAATTGAAAGAACCATTCTATTTGATGAAGGGTTAAGTAGATAGAGAAATAACTTAACTTGATGCTGGAAAAGAAGGTAGGATGTTCGTATGGAAAATTTTAAAATAATGTGGACATGAGTGCTGGAAACGAAGGGATTATACTAATTGACTGGAAACTGAGGGGAAGGCTACTAATGGCTTCAGAAGTAATGTACACAGAATCCATCTTCTTTGTGCAGCCTTCTTTAATATTTTTCTAGCTAACAAATTTTTGAACACTTCTTCTATATCTATGAATGTGATTACATGGGCGAGTAAAAAATATGTACCTTCCTAGTATCTTAGGCTCAGAGAAGCTTAAGGAAGAGTTTTTAAATCTGAGCAAACCTTTGTACCTAAATCCATTGACAGACATGTAAGTCAATGCAACTGATTTACATGAATGCTCATTGTCCTCATAGTCATTACAGTTAATCAGAGTTGGAAGGATTTCAAATTCTGACATAGGTTTGTATTTCATCAAAATTTCTAGCATCATTTTTATTTCTGTACCTCAATGCAGCATCTGTGCCTTATATCCATTTATATATCAAAGTTAATAAATTCCTTGTGATGCAAAACAGGGGCAAATGGATGAATTCAAAGAGCTATGTTGAGCATACCAGTCTGGAGGTCCACCTCAAAAATTTTCTTTCTCTTATATTCTTTGGTTACTTCATGAAATACAAAGACTCTTTAAGACATTTTGAATGCCTGCTTGCCTATACCCAAAGTATAACAATAAGAGTGGCAATTGATTCCTCAGAAGAACTTTAATGGTTTTAATGACATATAATGTTTGCGCAGGTTGTGGACTATTGGCAAATGGTCCCTTAATTGTTTGTTGGAGGGACAAAGGCAGCAAACATTTTTTACTGGCAAAGTCTGTCAGTTTGGCAAAGAATTTCAACAAAACATAATAATTTATAGCTGCTTCCTTGTTGGGTTAAACAATATTAGTAAAAAACATCTGCAGTGTTGCTTTGATTATTATAACTATGTTAATAGTTAAACTAATGAACAACTTGACACTAGGTGCTTGTTCCTTTGATGCTACACTATTTACTTAGTGGGATGGAAGTAGAACAGAATTTCTGGTTCCTTCACGATCGGCAGGAAGTTTGTCACATTAGGTAACAAAACAGTACATCTAATTTCCTAATTACAGAATTTTCAAAAAAGGGACGAGAAGTAAAAGAGTGATTGTCATTCCTTCAAAATAATGGTGACATCAGATTTGTTTTGCTATTTTGCCGGCCTTTGCTTAATTTTATTGTAAATCAGACCAGGGTTTGGTCTCCTCTCTTTTATGTATGCTGCAGTTCCTGTGGGAAGATTCATAGCTGGCATATGCACAGCTATTAAGGAAGTTGTTCTTTAGAAGTTGATGTATTTGAGGACACACTATTATTTTAACTCTGTAGGTTTAATGCTTATGATTTAATGTTTATGGTTATAGGAGGCATAAATTATGCTTTGTGAGCATAATTTGATATCTCTCAATTAAAAAAAACTACTGCTTGTTTTTTTATTTTTTTTTAAACCAACTTCTTTGTCCAGAATTTTCTCATTGGCCTTACAGAGTATAAGACTGCAAAAGAACATCAGAACAAAATTCCCCTTGGGCCATTGTGTTTCTGTGACCTTATGATGAAGGCACCAAGCAAATATGAGATGACTTTCTATACAGAAAGCAGTAGCAGTAAAATCACTAACCAAAAGGTGTGAAAGTTCTCTATAACTGACTGAACTTTTCAGTTCTTCTCAGAAAATTGTTTCATGTCTTTCAGAAAAAAAATGTGAGAAGAAAGTTGAGCTGGGATTTAGTAATTTTCATGATCAAACCACAGACCTATTCCTGAATCTTAGCTTTTCCTCAGTAATCTGCCTGCATGAGACAAATCCATTCATTGAAACAAAGCAAGAAACTAACAGCCATTTTTTCTTGCTGTGTTCATCTCAAATTAAGTGGAAATTCTGGGTCAAAAAAATGCTATGGTAATGCTATAAAAAATTTGTACACACAAAAATTGTATGCCCCATTTTTATATTTAATCGAAGAAAATAACATCAAAGTAAAACACCCTCTTAAACAATCAAGAAAATCATATCATACATACAGCATATTTGACAAAAGGGAATTATAAAAAATTTGAGATATAATAAAGGATCTTGCTTTGACAAGAGACTAACTAGATAAGATATGAGTTTGAACAACTAAAAGAAAAAATAATTTTCTGCAATTCAAATTTTAGCACTGTATTAGTAAAAGTTTGGGGAGATCAGTCAAGACTATTTTACCAATCATTATATACCTGCTAAAATCCTAATAATAATCCTAATACTCAGAGAAACCTCAAAAATTGGAAGTCATCTGTATTAAACCTACAATGAATTGATTATCTATATTATGCCTGGAATGGACACAATGACATAAGACATCCTTAAGGCAATTAGGCTTCACCACCACTAATGGCAGCCAAAGCAGGTGGGCAGAGCAATTTGAAGCCATTTAGCTCCTCTGAATTTTATGAATTGTAGCTGTTGGGTCAAAACTTGTTCACTTGTGAATGAAATTGTTCTTCATTACAATAAATGAAACAAAATGTTAGTTATTTCATGTAATTAGGTAGCTAAATCAGAAACCTTCACCTAAAGTGCTGGTACTTGGCACTTCCAAACATCAGATAAACTAAACTAAAACAGCAGCTGGCTGTCCCTCTCCTGGTGGATGAATGTGACTGTATCTGAGAGAAAGACAAGGAAAGCTGAGGATATATTAGTGAAAGTCAAACTCACAGCAAGAATAAATATTTGGAATATAGGCCTGAGAGAAATTATAGATAGATTCTAGATAAAGTCCTGGATCTGGGTGTTAACTAACCATCCATCTGTACCTTACTCATGGTATATTTGGAGAAAAAAGACTTTTATCTTTTTATTTTATTTTTTTAAATATGAAGAATAGAATCAAAATTAATGGTTGTCAATGTCATTTGACTAGCATAATTTGGGCCCCATAGGGCAATCCAACAGATTTTATTTGATTTACCTGTATGAGTTTTATTTAAAAGGCCTAATACTAAGAAGCAGAACCAAGTTAAAATAAAAAAGCAAACAACCAACCATATGGGATTAGGCTGCCTAATTTGTAAATATTTCTTAATGTTTTAGGAAATGGTGTTATTTGACAATATATTCATTTTTGTCTTTCAATTTTTATCTATATTCTAGGTTCATACAATGTTCAATGTTCACTTGGGTAGAAAATGTGGGGATGGTGGTAAAGGAATAGTAATTGTATGATAAAAACGGGCATCACAGAATCTTAATTTACTCATTGAGGGGCTGGAAGGAAAAAGAGTCTTGACTGTCTTCATTTCTCATAATAAAAATCTCATTTATCTTAAGAGCGTCAATCAGAAAACATCATCAGCTCATGTAATGAAAATATTTAGAGAGACACTGGAGGGAGTGTGTTCAGACACATATTCCTGCACTAGTTACACATTGATATTTGCATATTAGGAAGAAAACAGTACTGAGAACATTCAAGGAAAAAGAAACAATATAACTTATATAAATTTAGAAGAAAATTTGGAATTGAGTGCCTGCAAAAGAAAGATAAGCAGAGGAGTAAAACTAGAAAAGATAAAACATTTGTTACCCAAGTTAAATACTGTACTAAGGAGGTATGAACTAATCATCAATGACGTTTCACGCAATCACAAAAACAGGTTTAGGGGTTGCGATCAGTAGCGAATGGTACACTGACTTACTTAATAAGGCACTTAAGCATAGGACTAGCGTTTCATTTTACAGTTGTGAATAGTCCTAACAAACTCTTCCAAAGGGTTTAAAAGAGCTTTAAAGCTTACACATCGGTTGAGAAGGTAGAGGGTGCCATCTGCATTCCGCTCCATGTATTCATTTTGGGTTTCTTGTTACTCTTAAAAATACGATAATTTGATAGAAAGCTAAAATTTAGTATGTTCCTAATCTCAGATCCAACCAGAGTTTGATTTCTTTTTCATGTTTCTACTTTCACTTCAGTTCTCAGTAGAATAAAGCTAATTATTTAGTATTTAAAACAAATATATCTTCTGTACCTGAAGATTAATCAGCCTGGGAAAAAATATTAGTTTAATAATGAGTAATATGATTTTTACAAGAAATTATGTATTTTCTTTACTATTTCGGGCAAGGAAATGGGTTTTTATGTTCTTAAATGCTTAGAAAGATGAAGAATTGAAATGTAAATCTTTTTGTATTAAGCCAGTACTCTCCCATCTAACCTGAAGGGAAAAAGCCAGTACAATGGGTTCTCTTCAAATTCACACAACACATAATATGAAAAACAGCATTCCCAGAGCATTTGTTCTTTGTTCCAGCTCATTTACTTTCCATCTATAAGCCTATTTGGAGCTTCTGTTGCACAGTGAATAGTTTTCCAATTTATGCCACATCCATTCATATTGTACTTACTTTCAGTAATTAAAAGAACACTTCTTTTGGCTTTAAAGCTTAATTTTTATTGCCATAAGTAAATTTAGATCTTAATTCCTCATAATTTTATTGGAATTTTAATTTGTGGATGGGAGAGGAATTGGTTCAACTTTCTCAGCACTACACTGGGGTGGAACCGCATGATCTTTGTTTTCTACAGAATTCTGAAAAAGGTTCTTTAACTGCATCTGTTTCATGCAAATCTTCTCTTTTGTTCTGAAAGACTCTCCATGTGGTTCGACTTGTTCCACTAGTTCCTTAGCATCAAATAAATTCATATTCAGGAGCAAATCTGGCAACCTAAGTGTTCCCAGTGTTATACCATGTGAACACAGATACACGCATATGCACAGACATGTTATTGCTAGTTAATATCCACTCCATCCTCTACAATCCTGATATTTGCCAAATCTTGCTTCCTGTGGGTAACTTACATGGACGTGCATACACTGCACATTCCTGTTGATATCACTGTGCTTAAGGTGGCATAGGAGCAGTAGCTGTAAGTTATGTGGTTCCCTTTTCATTATTTACCTTGTATTCTTTTTTTTGGTGTTCTGGTACCAGACTGGAACAAAATCTTGGACAAAGTATAGTCTTTAAAATAGATGCTAACCTGTGAAGAGAAATTAAAAATTTTGGAGACTTACTTTGTTGGCAATGTTAGAGAAAGGAATATTGCACTTTCTTGGTAATATTCTTATCTTTCATACAGATTTAAGAAAACAAAGAGAAAATAGTGCTTTTCCTAGCACAGAGAGCTGTGCTAGGATACAGACAGCACAGACTTGCTGTCCTTGCTTTTCTCCCTTCAAAACACAATGGCATTTAAATTTAGGAAATTCCAGCTCAATAACAGTCCAAATTATTTTTTTATTCAAAAGCAAACCAAGCCAAAGATTAACTTAGTGTTGTACTAGCAAACTATTTGGATAAAAGCCCATTTCTATCAGTTTGGATACACATATACTTCTGTGTGGGTAACAGAATTGTTTTCATTTCACTACACAGTGCTTTCATTTTGTAAGTGCTTTTAACTGTGGGAGGCATGTGACAGTATTATTTAAAATTTCAGAAAGTAATTCTCCTAACCAATTAAATTAACTGCAGATTGCAGCACTGAGAATTCTGACATCATGCCCTTTACTGGTCATTCTGCTAGCAGAGAGTTGTTTTCTTCTGTCATCTAAATAACTAGCTTTAATTTTCTCGTTTGGACATTTGTATGGAACCCAAGTGTAACAACTCTTACCCAATCTGTCTTGTCCATCCTGGCACATTTCTGGACCATTTTTTTTTCATTACATTTTCTTCTAAAATTGTCCTTCCAGTCCTAGCTTTATTTTCTATTGTACTCTCTGATTTATAAAATCCCCTCTCCCTTCCTCTCTTAAATACTTTCCATTCTTGTATATTCAGGCTTCTACCAATAATGTGGTAACCTGTCATCAGAAATACTCTGTTATTTGTGCTTGATCAATAAAAAAAAAAAAAAGCTGTGACTCAGAGGAGTGTTAATAGTGTCTTTCCAAGAATCCTGAGAAC
Organism: Pedionomus torquatus; assembly: GCA_013398155.1. Taxonomy (NCBI): domain Eukaryota; kingdom Metazoa; phylum Chordata; class Aves; order Charadriiformes; family Pedionomidae; genus Pedionomus; species Pedionomus torquatus. The sequence goes on from VZRU01011456.1 coordinate 103,694, forward strand.
ATTAATAAATCTAGTTCATATGACAGCAGTAACTTAAGACAGAACAGAATTTAAGACAAAAGCATATTGTTCTGATCATCTACTCTGAAAGTCCCCAACATTTTCACCCAGCAGTTGTGCATCAGTAGGATATATCATTTTGTTTCTTTTGCATATGGGGATACTAAGGATTTTTGTTTCCTGTAAGATTAGGGGTTAAAGACAAGCAGCTCAGATTCCAGCCTCCTTCTTCTAACAAAAAAAACTTGTTTTCTCACAAAAGCAGTTAAAATTCCCTCTCTATTAAGACCTAGGAAACCAGTTCCATCAAATAAAAACAAATATAAAATTAAGCTTTAAACTGAGGACTATTTTGATATTCCCAGCTGGTTTTGACTTTGTTCTATTCTTAAAATTACAGGGAAAATTTATTTCTGTAGCTGTCAGTTACACTTTCAGAACATAATTTATCACCAGAGAACAAAAGGAACGTTTCTACTTAAATTTCCATCTTCAAAACCTTCTCAGAGTTCATACGCTGTAATTGGAGGTATTGTTTTGTATTTGATGGAAATCACCAGTTTTCAGCTTCCTTTAGGATAAATAGTTTTTTGCTCAATGTGTTTTATCTTGCTAGGACTTAAAATTTCAAAACCAAGTCTGTTTCAGGGTGATTCTCCTTTCAGGGATTTTCTCCTTTTGAACATCCATGGCTATTCTCCATGTTCTTATCCATCTCCTGTGTCCAGCTTTGGAGGCTCCAACATAAGATGGCCTTGGACATGTTGGAGTGAATCTAGAGGAAGGTCATGAAGATGATTGGAGGGCTGGAGTACCTCTCCTGTGAAGACAGGCTGAGAGAGTTGGGGTTATTCAGCCTGGAGAGGGCTACAGAGAGAACTTATAGTAGCCTTTGTAGTATCCTTCCAGTACCTGAAGGGGCTACAGGAAAGATGGGGAGGGTCTCTTTATGAGGAATTGTAGTGATAGAACTGAGAGTAAAAGTTTTAAACTGAAGGAGGGCAGATTTAGATTAGATATTATGAAGAAATTCTTTACTGTCGGTGAGGCATTGGAATAAGTTACCCAAAGAAGTCACATATACCTCACCTCTGGAGGTGTTCAAGGCCAGGCTGGGTGGAGGTTTGAACAACGTGGTCTAGTAGGAGGTGTCCCTGCCCATGGCAAGGGGCTTGGAACTAGTTGGTTCATTGCAACCTAAAGCATTCTATGAATCTGCATTATGTACTGCTGACTCCTTTTACCCATGGTTTCTGGTTCAGATGATCCCTTGCAGGCACTGTGAAAAGAGTGTAACTAAATATAAAAATGTACAAAATCAGCTACTTTGGTGTAGTGTGTGTTAAACAAAGTCTAAAATGGCTAAGTTAATTAGTAAGGAGAAGAGGAAGAAAACTAGCTGCTACTTATTTTGATGTGAAATAGCCAAAAAATGGCAAACACATACAAACCCACATTTTCTCATAAGTAAAAAAATCTTTGTTAGTTTTTAGTAACAGAGTACTTTGATTTTATTTTTTTAATGTGCTATTTAAATACAGTCTCACCATGTCAACAGCATGCACATTCAAGCAGTGAAATAACATTTATTATAAAATTACTATCTTCAGAATTTCAAATATGTTTTAATGTAAAATGGGAAATATGTTTTAATGTAAAAATATTTATGTCTTCTGGAAAGGTGAATGCATGAAAAATGAAACCTCTGTTGACATGTCTCCTGCATATTTCTCTGCAGATGTTATGGAGATTATTAGAGAAACAGTTCAAAGTTCAGCTGTGGCAGTGGCAGAGGCAGAACCCACCTCTGGCCTTTTTGGTGAGGACCTTCCTCCATCAGGGAGATTTGCACTACCCTTCATCCCTTTCACCATACTGACAGGGCAAGAAGGATGAGTGAGCAGTTAAGCAAAATAGCTTCCCCTTCTGCCTGATCTTTTCTCAGTGCTCAAGACCTGAGGGAGTCAGAAATAGGCTAAGGTTTCCCAGGCTGATATGGGTCAACAGGTCCCAGAACACAAATGACCCTGTTGGTCTCTTATTTGCAATACTAGTCTTGCTTGCTTGGAGGGTGTAATCAGCTGTATTTCAGCTGCAGCTAGAGCCCTGGGACTCCACATATCCCAACAGCTATTTCCTCAGCTGAGAAGGCATTGTCCACACTACAGGTGCAAGCATGATGCCAAGCTGCTGGGTTTTTTGGTCCAGATTTCCCTGCAGCTGCATCCAAAAGTCTGGATGCCTCTGGGCAAATGCTAATCATTGCCATGTTTTCGCCCTCTGATGTTATAACAGCAAAAAGAGATCTGAGAAAGAGAAGGAATTTCTTTACTGCTTGTTAGAACTGTTCTTTTCCAGTATAAAAAAGTTGAGAGAACTCATTTCATGCAATGTGTTGTAAGAAAGGAGATGTGAGGGCATGGGACTTTCTGATGCAGTGTTAGAAGACAGCTGGGTAACTGCAGTTTATTGTCTGCCTCCAAAATGTCTCTCTAGACTTCTCTAGGTATTATTCCCTCAGCATGACCTGGTTTTCCTTCTGGGAGGAGTTATAATGCTGTCAGTGTAGTTAACCTGTCAGTGATCCACTTGCTAGAGGGCTGTGTGCAAGAGACAACCAAAAAGATATCAAAGATGCTTCCTGCAACTGCATCCAGCCAGTTGCAGGACCTGGGTTTATCTAGATATTTGTTCTCATTTCCTACCAATCATTCTGCATTAGGTTCAGAGTTGACCTCTTTCATTTGGAGTAATTTATTCAAAACTTCTTCGACTTCCAAGTAGAAAAAAAAGTCTCTAAATTTGTTTGAGTCATGTTATTACATACCTTTTAGTCAGCTATGCTGCAGACCTGCAGCGGTAGGTTTGTACCACAAAATTTTATACTACCTACTTTCTCAATATGTATCTTCACCTATTGCTGTGAACATTTAATTCGTACCACCAGGCTGAAAGTCATTAGTGTCTGTCAGTTACTGTTTGCTTGTCTCCCATGAAATGGGTCAGCTATATCAACCCTGTCCATGCCTCAGAAACTACTACAGCCAAAACTGGCTCCTTGCCTGACAACAGTCTCAGAAGGAGAGTGAAGACCATAAAGTCTGAAGTAAATTGACAGAAATCTAAAGGAGCTCTGACATTTTAGATCTCTGCTCCAGAGATTAGAACTTGCTCCAGCAACATTGCTAACTTCTTGTTCCCATGTGTGAAGTGGAGATTGGTAAATCTTCACTGGTACTTGGGTATCTTCTACTTCTTCACAAAGGCAAAGATACTTTTTCTAACTCTTTATGTTAATTGAAAACTTCCATTATTGGAACTGAATTTTGAAGAAAGCTTGTGTAGGTACGTATTTATAGATGAGTCTGAATTTACTGGTCATTTCCTCTCAATTTTTGCTTTTTCTTTTATCTTTTCATTAGATTTGTTTTAAAAATGAATTTCCATCATTAGTTTCTTGTATTCTTAGTAGAATATTGAAGATAGAATGTAATGTGTGGTCTGTATTTACTATGTATATAGAAGGTAATTATAGAATCAGAGAATCATAGAATGTTTAGAGTTGGAAGGGACCTCAAAGATCATTGAGTTCCAAACCCCTCTGCAATGGGCAGGGACACCTCCCACTAGACCAGGTTGCTCAAAGCCCCATCCAGCCTGGCCTTAAACACTTTCAGGGATGGGACATCCACAACTTCTCTGGGCAACCTGTTCCATTGTCTCACCACCCTCACAGGAAAGAGTTTCTTCCTAATATCCAATCTAAATCAGTCCTCTTCTAGTTTAAAACCATTACCCCTTGTCCTATCACTACACTTCCTGACAAAGAGTCCCTCTCCTGTTCTCCTGTAGGCTCCCTTCAGATACTGGAAGGCTGCTAGAAGGTCTCCCTGGAGCCTTCTCTTCTCCAGGCTGAACAGCCCCAGCTCTCTCAGCTTGTCCTCATAGGAGAGGTGCTCCATCCCTCTAATCATCTTTGTGGCCCTCCCCTGGACCCATTGCAAGAGTTCTATGTCCTTTCTTTGTTGAGGACTCCAGAGCTGGACACAGTACTCCAGGTGGGGTCTCACAAATGCAGAGTAGAGGGGGAGAACCACCTCCTGTGACCTGCTGGTCACGCTTCTTTTGATGTAGCCAAGGATATGGTTGGCTTTCTGGGCTGCCAGTACACACTGCCGGCTCATGTGGAGCTTCTCCTCCATGAGCACTCCCAAGTCCTTCTCCTCAGGGCTGATCTCCAGCCATTCTCTACCCAACCTGTATTTGTGCCTGGGATTAACACGTCCCAGGTGCAGGACCCTGCAGTTAGCTTGGTTGAACTTCATGTGATTTTCATCAGCCCATCTCTCAAGCCTGTCCAGGTCCTTCTGGATGGCATCCCTTCCCTCCAGCGTGTCAACCACGCCACCAAGCTTGGTGTCATCAACAGACTTGCTGAGGGTGCATTCTATCCCGCTGTCCATGTCTCCAACAAAGATGCTAAAGAACAATGGTCCCAGCACTGACCCTTGTGGGACAGCACTCGTCAACAGCTGCCATTTGGACATTGAGCCGTTGTCCACAATTCTTTGAGTGTAGCCATCCAGCCACTTCCTTATCCACGGAGAGGTCCATCCATCAAACCCATGACTTTCCAATTTGGAGACTAGGATGTCATGAGGGACAGTGTCAAATGCTTTGCATAAGTCCAGGTAGATGACATCCATCGCTCTGCCTTTGTCCACCAAGTTTGTGGCACTATCATAGAAGGCCACATCATTTGTTGCTGTATCATAGAAGGCTACTAATTACTTGTTATAAAGTAATTTCCATCTGCTTGTGAAACATTACACTGGGCTTGTAGAGCCTCCACAACTGTAACTTTACCCCATACTAAGTTATGCAAATATTTTTTGAAGAGTTACCTCATTTCTTTGTAATTCATGTTAGAAATGTAATTTTCTTGCAGTGATAAATATCTGTTCATTTATTTATTGTGATTTGGGAATTTGCTTTCCAAACCAGAATTTTAATAGGCATGAAATCAACTACTATCATTTGCCAGTCTTTGAAGATTAATTGTTTAGGGTAGAGCTCTGACTATGTTCAAGAGATCATCTTTTAATGTTGATTACTATCTGATTTCTTATTTTATGTCCTATGAAGGTCATGCTGAAATTGCTGCAGTATTATCTGGAGTCCTCAGATTTCCTTGATTACAGTCAGTGAGGCTTTTGGCATTATAAGGAGAAGCAGAAGGATCATTAATCATCATTAATCAGTGAGCTTTTACTGGGAACAGGAACGTGCTGAGTTTCAATGGTAGGTACTGCATCTTGAAGATTTTGAAACTGGAGATTTGAAATTATACGCTGCTGATGGAAAGCACTCACTTTTTGTTGAAAGGGTTCACAGAATAGCTCTGGATGACTTGGATAACTGGTCAAGGATAAAAATGTCAAAATATTGTATTGGTCTTCATCCTTTGATACAGCACAGTATATACGACATTTTGCTATTACTAGTCATAGGTCATAGCCTTTTTGCCAAGCTGACAGGCTCTCAAAACATCAAAGCATGTTTTGTCCTGTTTGAGCTTGCTCTAACAATTTTCTCATGGCTAAGCCATGTAGCCTAGCCTGTTTTAGCATAAACTCTGTGATAACTATGTGTAGCAAAGTTCTGAGAAACTTAGGTAGTCCCTGAACAAACAACAACCCTTTATTTCAGCTGAGGATAAGGGAGAGAGTCATTGGGTGACTTTCAAACTTCATCTGGGAACCAAGGAGAAGGAAGAAATCTCTTGAAGAAAACATGCTAAATTAGGACCAAAAGTACCTTAGGCCAAAGATGAAGACTCTGAATTATGCCCCTAAAAAGGCTTGTGGGTGAAGACTTCAGGGTGCTCATGACTTGTCTCAGTATTCCCTCGTGCTGCTTGAGGGAGATTGACACTACTGATGTTAGGACCTGAGGAACATGACAGGAGGAAAAAGGTTAGATATCTGGAATGTCATGTACATTAATGAGAATTTTCTTAGAAAAGTTGGACTCTGAAAGCAGAAATTGGACTGTTTAAAATTCTTTGCTCCATATTCATGTGTTTCCTTATTACTCTTGCAAGATTTTGAGTGTTTCATATATTTTAGAATTAAGCTATTTGATACCTAAATACAGCTGCTGGAGTGGGTGGAACGATTCTGCCTCTCATTAGTGGGGTGAAACTTTAAATGTTTTTCAGTTAGGGTAAATTTGTGGCCTAACTTTGAACCTCTCAAGACTAAAACTTCCTTTAATGTTCTGATAACTTTCAGTTAAAATCTTCATTACAGTTGTTTAATAGAGCTGCTGCTTATAGAGTAGAAAAAAAAAAAAAAAGCAAGTAGGAATTTGTTCACTCAAATGAGTTGTCTTTTTGATGTGGTAAATACCTAATTCATGACGGCTGTCTAGAATTTTAAATCATTGAGGAAAATCAATAAAAGTTTGTTGCTATACTTGAAATAACCTGCCATTATCTATAACCATTACATTAATTTTAAACTTTGTAATCATCCAAATCGTCCCATAACTCTAATGAGGACTGAAAACTATTTCTGCTGATAGTAGGCTATACGTAACTGTGAAAACAGCAAGCATGCCAGACTTTGGAAACAAACACTTGATATAAAACCTGAATCACACCTTAATCAACTGCAGTCTGACAATGTGCGGTGCATCTCATAGAAAAGTAAATGAAGTGGAAAACAAATTCTCTTTCCCTCAGTTTCTGCTACACTACAACTACACTCAAAGAAGCTCCGGAAACAGTTCTGCTTGCTGCAGTAGACCCTTGCCATGGCAGCTTCTCCAGCATCAATACTCTGAGACTTTAAGCTTTCACAAGAAAAGAAAATCTATCAGCTCTCTAGGCAGCTTGTAGTTAAAACCATGATTTTTTTTATTTTTTTTTTTTTTTTTCCCCCCAAGAGAGCAGCTGTAGCAGATTACTACCTGATGAATCACCTGGGCAAAAGCAACAGGCTGGGCAAAGACTGTAGAGGAAGACTTGGAATTCAGGAAGGTCTGGAGGTTATGTATTAGACAAAGGTAATGGGGATATTTAGCCTGTGAGTGGAATTTAGTGCTTTTTCTTGTGATTAGGGAGAATAATGTGTTTCTTTTGGCTGTCTGGGGTTTGTAGTACAGTCTACAGAACTACAGTCAGTAGTTCTGGGGCTGCTCTGTGTGAGTGGGAGATGTGAATGGCGTGATGGGTGTATGTGTGTGTTTCTGGTTCATTTACTGTCTGGGGTGGCTCTAGAAATACTGTCTGGAACAGCTTCAAGGTCCCTCTAAGTTGTACATACATCTGCTGCTCTGTGAGAGTTTTTAGAGTAGTGGAAAAACTACTGTATCTTAGTGGCAGTCATCTTAAGAAGAGCATAGGAAGGGGACTGTTTATTTATTTTGCTTTTTCATTTCTTTGCTTACCCTACTAATGATTTTTCACTGTAAGCAGAGTCACTCAAAGTGGAAACCAACATTAACAGCTGGTTAGAACCAGTAAGGAAGATATATGATACTTGATAATACCTTCTGACCATCTCTGAGAATGAATTACGTGTCATGTTAACTCAGTAATGCACCTAGATTGAGATTCATATTTGTTTAGCTTAATTTTTTAGAACTGAACGAGTCACTGGACTTAGAGAACTTTTTTTAAAGTGGTCATTATTTTGTTGTTGTGATAGAGTGTAAAATAATAAAAAATTAGTGGTATAGTATTTTTATAGTCCCTTAAAGTGTTAAATTGCTCTCAGTATTGCATAGCTCCAATTGAAAAGTGATTATTCTAAATACAGTTTCTAGGTTGTGTGCATTAATTAAAGAAGCATGACTAAGCATTTTAGACTTGGGATAAAGCTGCTTTAATGCAACAGCATATAGTGACCCTGTGGTTTATTTTAATTGGTTTTTTTTTCCAAATAAAGTATACACTCTGAATTTTACACAATTTCCTTTTGTGATAAGCTTCTATCATAAATTGCCCAAGTGTTTTAATTCCTCGGATTCTTCCCAAACCATGAATGCACCTTTATTGCATAATGTTCAACTTGGTATTAATTGCACTGAAAGTAAGTTTTGAAGAAGCTATTATCTGTTGAGAATGTCAGCTTTTCAATTAATGTCACTGACACACATAGCTGGAAAGCATCCCTTTGCTACTTTTAGTGAGATGTTTCTTTGGATATCATGATATTCCTCTTGTATTGAAAATCAATTTACAATTGTTGGAGAAAATCTACTTGTTAATATTAGTTCCTATTTAGTCTCATTTATCAGAAGACATCAGAGAAATTAAGAACATTTCAGACCACTTGTCTGTTTACAGATTATAAAATTGAGATAAATGAGAGCTTTGCTCAAGAGAGATTTGTCAGAGTATATTTCCTGTACTTTTTGCTTGGTGTAACTTCCACAAATGCATGGAGCAAGCAACCTTTCTGAGAGCTTCAGGAGCAGTGTCGTGCCAGAGATGTCTTAAAGGTAAAATCAATTACATGGAAAAACGTGGTGGCTAAACTTATTTTTAATCTAGTTGCTAACATACATGCATTGTTGAGACTCCCTCTAGGTCTTAATAGCCAGTTATTGAGTGCATAGATGTACTCCAGGACTAAAGATGAATATAGCTGCAGTCACAATTCTGGGCTATGCTGATTCTGTTCCAGTTGTGGAGAATAAGATCAGGGAGAAATCTGGAAGAAAGCATCTCCCTTTTTTTTCTAAGTAATGTTACATGGTGACAGACAGAAACACTGCCTTGGTTTGAATAACTAGAAGTGATACCGAAGAGAAGTTTTGTTTTATTGTTGATAGAAAACAGAAGGCATCTCAAAAGGAGTTGTTTCACTTGAGGACAGACATCTTTGGGTGATTTTTTTTTTCCCCCAGGAATGTGTTTGTCTGCTCCTGCTACTGCAAAGCTATTTAGTTGTTGGCTAAGTCTTGAGCAACCAGGGTTTGGGTAGATGAACCCTCCAATGTGTACAGTTGTGATGGACACCAAAACTGATATGGTTCCAGTTTAATCTTTATAGTATACTTTATCTCCAAACTTTGGAAGAAAGATAGACTTATTGAAATTTCTTGAGGGTGAGGAGACGACTAAGTCTTGTTCTGGGATTCTTTAAGCATGCTAAGCATACTAGCATTTTTTGGTGTATTTTTTGTTCCAGTGAGAGGTGCCTTATTGAAAGAAATGTTCCAACTATTGTGGCTCACTGTGTGACCTACAGCAGAGCCGCCGTGATGAGTGTGAAATGAATACCTTTGTGGAGCAGAGCATAAGCTCCAGGAACACACCTAATATAGCTTGGCTGTTGATGGGTGTTTGCTCCATGGGACCAGACTGGAGCTTGCTTAAATTAAACACCTTTTGAAATGCATGTAATCATGTGATGTAATGGTTCATGTTGTATAATGGGGTCCTGAGCCCCATGGGTTTCACTGTTCCTGTGAGACAGTGCTATTTGATAAATTAGTTACAGCTGAAGAGGGTATAAAGGAACAAGGAGTTCTTGCTTTATATCAAGAGACGTAAAATGCTTGGTAGAATCATGTGAAGGAAGAAGGACTTTCCTATTGACTTGGAGAAGACTGTGTGGGAATTGTATGTACTGAAGTCTATTGCAGGTTGTTGGACTAGAAAGCAGATGCTGAGGAAAATCGTTATTTTGCTCTCACTCTGACTTCTAATTTCTCTGGAGAAGCGTACATGGGGTAGAAATATTTTTTGCCTGATCAGAGTTACCTTATTCTGGTTCATAGCTTTCTCTTATAATAGAATATTGCTTTATGGACCAAAAGCACTTTTGGTGGTGGTTTTCCCCTCTTTGGATTTGGGAGAGAGAAGGGCAGTTCTATTGAGATCTTAATAGTTCAGAATTGAAATATTTTTTTTCCTCCTAACTTTAGGTGCAGAAACAAGTTTTAGTACATGGTACACATTGGGATTGGATTAGTCTTGTATATTTCTCCTTAATTGTTTTCTTTTCTTTCCCACCTATTAGCACCTGCCCTCTCTTCTTGAATGTGATAAGGTCTGTCATTACAAAGACAGAAATTATGCTACCAAACATTTTTCTGAAGTTATCTTTTTTTCACTCTGTAATGATCTAAGACTTTGATCTGATTTTTATCTAGTTCACCACACCATGCATTAATATTACGGGATTTTTCCTTCCCTAGTTTTAACTGTAGTGTTCATGCTGTACATCTATTAATATATTAAGTTTGGTTTTAACCTCTCAATTGATTCTACTAATTTTTTTTAGCAAATAGAGATGGATGTTAAGAAAACTTACCCAGATTCCTTTTTAATCAAGTGTATTAATATCTTGGTCCTCCTTCAAATTAACTATTGAATTAGTGCTACTTAACTAGAAGCAGAAGGTATGCAATTATTGCCTTTCACATCAAAGTAAAGAATTCTGTCAATTCTTGTTAAAAAAGGATCAATTAGGGGTTACTGTCATTGTTCGAGTTTTTCTACTTAGCAGAAGCCATTCAGTTCCAATTTGACTGTTAAAAACTAGAGTGGTCTTATGTTAATAGGAACAGTTTGGTTTTGGTTTTGGTTTTTTTTTTTTTTTTTTTGTTTTTTTTTTTTTTTTTTGCGAGGGGCTTCTAAAAAGAAGTCTTAGATGAATAGTTATGAATTCTTTAAAAAATACAATTTTGATGGTTTCTTAATGATCAGATAACTTCTTTTCTATTAAAAATTTGGAAATTTGTTTTTTATTAAAATCAAGGATTTTTACTAAAACTGCAGTTTAGAAGAAAATGAGAATATAAATGTATATGCTAAAGGTATATTCACTGATGCTGTAGTGTTCTCTACTCTGATCACATAAAAATGTTATGATAATGCCATTAAATGGTTACATTAAACTTAATGACACTTTTATTCTTTGAAGTTGTAACTATGTTTTCTATTCTGAAAGAAACTTAGTGGTAGTGAAATGTGAATATTGTTTTCATATGGTGAAAGTAATCTCCCAATTTTTGAGTTCTTTCCTCTATTTCATGTGTTGATAATAGCTGGCTCCACAAAAATTTAATGTAGAATTACTAACTGCAATCCTTTTTTTTTTTTTTTGCTTAAGCAGACAACTTGTTGTTGACATGAAAAATAGACTTAAAAGTCAAAAACTTTTCTGGCTCTGTTTCAGAGTCTGTTTGGGCTTATTTTTTAAAAATTCTGGTTTAAACATTACAACTTTTTCAATAGGTTTACTTAAATAAGTGGAAAGTCTGAGAGGACAATCTTTTTTCACTTACAGTAAATGTATTTTTCTTGGCTTAAGTAAAACGAATTAGAATAAGATTGGATAATTCAAATTCTGATGTAAATTCAAGCAGTGTTTTGTTTTATTTTTTTTCCCATTTGATGACTGCTTGTTTGCTAAAGTAAGTTTAAACATAGACATAATACCTGGGTCTCCTTGCTCTCTTTTTAGCTTCTCCACAATCTTTCTACTGCCTTCAAAAATCCCCTTTGATTATTGCTTGTCCCTTGGCTCTTCTGACATCTCATAAATTTTTACTGATTTGTACATCTTCATTTTCTCTCTTCTCCTTTTTCTAGATCTTGATTCTTTCTGCTTTCAAGGTGCTTTCCGTTCAGTACTTGGAGTGTTTGTCTTTTGGACTTTACTTGGAAGCAAAAGACTTGCAGGGAATCTTTTTGTCCTTTTTGCTATGTTTCTCAGAGCTATGAAATACTATGGTGTGCCTGTTAATCGAGTGCTGACTTGTTGCACCTGCCAAGAATCTTTCCCTACCTGTAGGTAGCCACACAGTTGTAAAAAAAGATGCCTTTTCTTTGGATTTGCACTTTTTGTTAGATCTTCACTGAGAGATGAATTTTATTTTTTTTTTGTCTTCAATAAAAATCCTTGGATAACACCCTAAAGGCTTTCTGAATTAGATACATTTTAATCTGTTTCCACTCATAACAGATCTTATGGTGATTCTGGCTTGTTTGGGTTATGCAAATTGGTTTCTTATTGATTTAGAGCATAATGGAAATGGATACCATTTTCTGCTGAAAATCTCCCTCTTACAGAGCTTTTATGCAGGTTTTATGCTACAGAGAGAGTGGGAGAATGACTTAGAATACTGCAGCAGAAGTCTTAATACAATGAAAGCTGAAAAACTGGGAAATCCTTTCATTGTGAAAGACAATGGTGTGAGAAGGAGTTTTAGAAGATGTAGGGGAGGAGAAGGAATGAGATTAAACATTGTGTGTTGGAGAAAATAGATTGGAAAACATAGCAGATGAAGAGTACAAAACACATAAGCCTTTAAAAATGTACTAACGTATTATATGAAATACGTTGGGTTTTCTATAAACTTCTAGTCTAAGTTGGACTTAAGGAAGTGAAGCAATTCAATGATACTTGTTCTTCATTAAGACTGAGATTGATTTATCTATCTACCTGTGAACTCTTAATTCATTTATTAGTAGCTTTGCTTCTGTTCAGGAGCTTTTCCAATCAGCTCTGTGGCCTGGGGACAAAGACATAAACTGAAGCACACAAAATGATGTCCACAGAAGGATAATGATAAAAAGGGTGGAGCTGAACCAAATTGGCTGGAAAATGTTTTCTAGGTAGAATTGAAACTTTTATTGCTATAAACATGTGTCTTCCTCTGATGCCAGAGATAATAGGAAATTGTATCAAACCTTCAGGCAATGTTGGAATAGTAATCTATTTATCCTAACGTGAGAGATATTACATTATGAAAATATGGATCTGCAGTGATTAATGTCTCCAGACATAGGTTGTCTCTTTCTCTCTGTAGATACTATAGCACTTGTGCTTCCTAATCAGCATGCTTTACAGAGGTACACCTTGTCTTAATTCTGCTCACCAGGGCTAATAGGCAAATCGGAGGTATGCACAGTGCTATACATATTCCAGTTATTTTTATCTTGGGAATTTAAAGATGAAGAAATCTCTAGAGCTGCTGGCACCAGTTACTAATTACAAGCTGCTTTTTGGGCAAGTGTATTATCCTTTTTGTAAAATAATACAACTCTGTCATAAAGTAGTTAGATTTTATTATATTTTTTAATCCCACTCTTCCTATTAGAGGAGTGCCAGGCTTACATGATTGACAGCCTAATTTGTCACATTTTCACAGCTGTTTACCTTGGATTAATACTGCCCTTTAACTTTTGCAATCATCTTCTTTTTTTACTACTGTCTCTTTTTCTCCTGGGTTTGTGGATTCTAAAGTACTTATAGATACTTCCCTAATATAATTTCCCTGTTCTCTTGTGTTGCTAGGCTAAACAAAACAAGATGATTCAAATTTTCCCCCACAAGATTGGCTTTTTGGACTGGCTGGATATGTTTCTCCTCTTCCCCCTGACCTTGTCAGTTTGAAGGTTCACAATTCATTCATGTAGAAGATTTGCGAGGACTGTTGTATTTCAGTGAAAAATAGTTGAGAAATACACTTGATTTAGCATCAAAAGGTTTGTAAACTTGTGTCTCTTGTACCAATGGAATTCTTCTGTACAAAAACAATTTAGTAATGCCCATCTCTCTCCTGGCTGAGCCCCTGTTGGCCTATAATATAATACACTATAAATATATTTATACAATGCAAATACTCTTCCTGATAACTTAATCAGGAACTGCTGCGTCACCTCTGACTACACACTTTTTCTTTTACATTATTTCAGAACTAGTCATTATCCAAATTATCAGGGAAGGGGTAGGATTATGTCCATTACTAAATAACCCAAATAGAGGCTGAATATTGTGGCAGGGTAATATATTGGAGGTTGGTATAAATGGCAGTTTACCCTAAGGATGGATTCCTGCAGTGCGTGGCAAACTACTATTCTGATGAATTCTGACTGTGATTGTATGATCAAATTGTTCACCTGTTCATAAGAATTCAGATAAAGGATCCTAAGTGTCTCTAATTGTTTTCTAAGTTAGGGAAATGCTACAGTATTGCACAAAATGTGATTTTATTCCAGAAAATCTGGGAAGCTAGTAATTTGAAAAGTATACATTGATATCCAGTCCATTCATGTATTTATGCAATTTGTGATTGCAAGTATGATTCCATTAACAACCAGGTACTCTGAAATAATTCAGTCATTATCTAGAATTGTAGCACAAGTGAACAATAAATACCAATTTCAGTTATAAGTACCATGTATCTAGAGACTTTGAGAATTCTAATTCTTCCCCTATATCAATCATGATCCCTTTTATGCCAAATCAACTTTGAATTTCTCAACTGTTTTCTACATTTGATACACAAACTATTTGTAAGTTTTGCAAATGTTTGCCAACTCCCACTGAGGAAAAAGAAGATATCTTTATGAATGTTGGTCACTTAGTAATTCTACTCTGTTGTTTACTTATCTAATATATTTGCAAACTATTGAGCAATAAATCCAGTCAGTGAGTTAATGATATACACTTGACATAGCATGAACCAAAATTTTTTAGTCATAAAACAATGTTATAATTCAGTTAAATATTATCCAAAGACACACTGGGTTGAAAGTCACTGCTTTGCAGAAGCTGTGTTTCCCTTAAGCTGCAGATTCAGTAGGTGAGGTTCTAAAATAGTCTTTCAGAGGGATGTGTGTAAACCCAGCTTTTTCAAAGGCACTTAATAAGCAATGCTAGATAGTTAAAGTAAATCTTTTCCAAGTGAAAGCTCGAATAGTAGCATAGCCCATGAACAAATTCATATATTTCTGTACATTACATTGCTTTGCTTTGGTAGATATTTTGTCATCTACAGGAAGTGAATGCCAGCGTAGTGATGGTTCCTCTGCTCCATCTGGGGAATTTTGTGTTTTTACTAGCCAGTGGGGAAGCAGCAGTGATGAGAAACAAGGTAAGTCTCCGTGAGATTCGTAGTACGAGTGATTAAATTTGCTACCCAAACATGGCAGCAGAGAGAACTAGGAGGGATTCTTTGTTAATGTTACAAAAATATTCAGGAATTTATCTTTTTTTCACCTTCTTCATCTGCTTTTTCTCAAAAAATTTCTCCCTGCTTTAATTTGCTTTTTCTTGCTTGTTTTTCAACCTCTGTACTGTGTGCCTCTTTCATAAATCTTCATACAGATATTACATAGTAAAGGTGGTTCCTTATCCACTTATCCAGTTTAAGTGAGGGGAGAGGAAAATGTTCTAGAATTAATAAACTGGTAATCCTAGTTTAATCTTTGACAGATTCAAAGACTATGAATACAGTTACTGCTTTTTTCCTTAAAGGAAAGATCTAAGCAGTGAGAGTGAATTTGAACTGCTACATTCTGAGTAAATTTGCATCAGAAATCTACTATTTCTAGAATACTGTAACTCATGCTGCAATGATTTTTATATGATACATAAGACAGTCTTGCTCTTTGAGGGTCTTTGTTCTGGAGTGCAAATAAGAGCTTGGTTTTATAAAAAAAAAATTCCAAATTTAACAAAAAGGTTATTTAAGTTCTTCCATTTTTCTGTGTAATGCAGGAAAATACTGTATTTGTCATGTTTTGTGAGTTTAAATTAAAACTAAATGATCTTTAGGTGAGCCTGTGTGTTTCTGTGTGCACTGAAAAATGCTAATTAAAGCATGTTGATTATCATTGCATTCAGGCTGAATCTGGGAGGAAGAAAAATAATTTAAAACAAGATTCCTCAAATTTGAGATGTGTGCCCAGACACCTGGGCTTTTTCCTCTTCCAATATGACTTCCTTTTTCATCCAACAACAATGCAGAAATGCAGTTGGAACAGGAATCTAGAATCATCTCTAGGATACTTGATTTTTGTTCCTCTGAAAATAAGACAATTGTTAAGACTGTATTGAATACCAGTACATTTTGTACCTTTTTTCTGCTTTACTGAAATGTATTAAATGCCAGTGGCTGGATATTATGCCTGTTGAATCCCCTGATGTGTGACTAATGCGGGTTGGGTTGGCATATTTTTTTTTAACCACTTGCACAAGAGATGGCTATGCTACATTTCGCTGCACAGCCTTGAAATCCTCATTGTGCTTGGTCTTGACTTCCCTGGAAAAGAGCATTTTTCTCTAGGCAGCACTTTCTATTATGATTGCAGAATATGCAGCAAGAGATGGAAATCATAGTTAATTTTTATGGAGGCTTTTTACACTTGCTTGTTGAGTGAATACTGCAATAGACAAATGCTTCTATGAAAGCAGAGAAATTAAAATTGCTCCAATGACTAGTTTAGAAATATGAGCCGTTAGGTTCTGTGAAAGGCCTATCTACAACAGATAATGTACTTACAGTAGGGATGAGAAAGGGATGTGGAACTCCCTTTGTGTAATGTGAAGTAAGTATGCATCCGATTGACAGGCTGTGGATGCTGGGGGTGTTTGAATAATGCTCTGGATCACTCCAGGAGAGAAGTTAATGGTTGCGTAAAGACACAGATCAGGGTATCAATTGAAGATTCATCCTTCTGCCACCCACTTTTCTGATTTGGGATTATTGTAAATTTCTTTTTCTACTTAATCTTCCTCTCTCCAATCTCATGTTTATAATAGTTCCTTATTGTTTACTCTGGGTTCTCAGGTTAAGGATGTTTCTGCATTGAAAATATATCAGAGCTGTAATTTTAGATTATGTGCTTTTATTGTCATTTTTGACATATTTGGATGGTTTTTGCTTTGTCACAGCATTAGAAATAGAGTGGAATAAACCCTATAGTCATTTTTTTACCTTGGAAAAAATTTTTTACCTTTCTGTGACACTTGGAATTTTTCCTTAGAGGTTTTTTTATATATTTGTTACGCTCACAAAAAATTCTGCAAAAAATATCAGGAACATCTCACACACTTCTTCTTTCTGGCTTTTTCCTCTCTTAGCAGTGACTTAATCTTTGTAAATCTGTCTTTCAGTAAATTTACATTGGCTTGCTTTCAAGTTATATTTACTGTGAAATGCTTCTTGGAAAATAATCATAAATGATCAAGGTTGTGTTGTGGGTTTTTTTAATTTAAAAAGGTATTATTGCTATTTTTTAGGTCTTGATTTTAATTTTTTTGTTTTGGTTTGGTTTTTTAGTTATAAGAAAACTTTGGAGGAATATTGACTGTGATTTGGTGCATTTTGTATAATGTGAAGCAGATAAGCCTCAGCAGTGCTTGTGCTTCTGATGAACTGCTGACATGCTTTTCAGCCACTTAAAGAGCTAAGGAATAAAAGTAGCAATAATACATTAGTTTATGAATCAGTCAATCTGCACATTAACTTGAGTCTGGAATGCTTATATGAAATATATCTATTTTCCCCTCTCTCACCTTATAATTAACTGTTGCAGTAAGTTGATGTGAATATGAAAGCCATGAAATTGAACATCATAGTGTGACTATAAATGCTGCAGTTGCAACATCATTTAAAATGGTTAGTGAACTGTGATAATATAAAATAGTCCGAAAGCATTAGCAGGGGCCTGGAGTGAGCACCAATTTGAGAGAAAGTGCAAAGCCTTTGAAGCTCTCGGGTCTAACCAGAATCCTGATGAGAAGGCAGAGCCTTAGCCTATCATCCTCTGCTGTGTAAGAGAAAATGCAAGAAAACTGAAAGTTTCCATACAGCAGATGAAATCTGCAGGCAGTTCTACATATTTGTCCTGCTTGGGATGAAGTTGCAATAAACTTACTATCTAGAGATGCATTTAATTAGACTTTTTTTTTTTTTCTTTTTAAAATCCTTCCACTACTACAATAAGTGGTTTAAGGAATGGCACTGTCCAGGCTGTTGGACATGTGTAAGCTCTCTTAATTCAGGTTTGGTGCTATGGAAAAAGAGCTCTCTGACACGAGAGCAGAAAGAAACATCTGGACCTCCCTCTCAGTAAGCAACTCTTTATCTGGTTGTATACCCACCTCAGATTCCCCAAACAGACTGGTACACCAAACTGAACCTTGTACCAGAAGGACATGTTCTGCTCCTCTTTTCTAATCTGTGGTGCTCTACAAGGGAATGTGGAAGGGGGAGAAAATCGCTCTTTTGCTACCACATTGCTGTGCGCTGGAAGAAATAAGGTCAGAGGAAAGACAAGTGGAGAGACTATGTCTTTCTGAGGACTTGTCTCAGCTCTTCTCTAAATAGTGTAGTTCTTGCTTTAATGCAGCAGCTTAGTACAGACAACGTACACTGGTAAACTTTGGAGTATATCAGATAATGAACCCTCACCTTTCTGTTATTAGGCCCTGAGTGTTTCAGGGAATGAGTTTATGCTCCAGGTTCCCAAAAAAAATGCAGGTTGCAAAATAGTGAAATAAATAGTAGTGGAGTAAAAAGTTAGTTTGTGGTTTGTTTTTTTTTTTTTTTTTTTTTTTTTTTTTTTTTTTAATAACTAGTTATTTCCTTGTGTTAACTCTTTGTTTTTCTGTGCAAGAACCTTGGACAAGCAGAGCATGTTTTGGGTACTTTTTTTTTTTTTTCCAGTATTCATTCTATCTTGTCCCTCTTCAACTTCCTCTCTCTTTTTTTCATGATGTGAAAATTCTGGTGTCTCTTATTTGTTCTAGGAGGCCATTCAGAGTGTTTCTGTGTGCTAATTGAATAGTAAATATAGGTGAACATATCCATTTGCTTCTGGTTTTAACGTTTTAATTTTTTGTTTGTTTGATTCAATTCAGGTTCCTCCTGTGAAAGGTGTGATTTTGAAACTGATCTGTGCAATGCTTTTCATGAATTGAATTTATATCCTGGATGGATACAAAGAAATGGTCAATCTGGCATGGGACCACCATACTCTGACCACAATGGAAATGACAGTGGTAAGAATCCTCATGATTTTTGAAGGAACAATGGGCTGTTAAAAATTATGTAGTTCTCCTTTTCTGTTTTCTAATTTTGTTAACTACTTGAGAGTTCAGTTGGATTCTGTCACATGTTTTCTAAGCATTCATGTGCAAGCTTTTAGGTGATTGAAATTGCAATAGCCCAGGTTTCCAGAAAAGATGACAATATTCCAGAAAGTGATTGTTGTTATCATGGAGGAGCCCAGTAATCAGTCATCAACACCCACATTTATCTGAATGACCTTTACCTGTTTTGGAGATATCAAGTGATAATTTCAGTCTTGATGGTTGCAAAGTTTAGAAATCAGTATTGGGAGGCATTTCATCTTTCTTTTCTTGGATCACTGAATGACCAGACTATGTGTATCTATTATCTCTGGCTAATGTTACAGTTCCAAATATTTAGAGAGAAGGTGACTTTGGTCTGGGGACAGGAAGAGTTTTAATAGTCTGAGCCAGATCCTCTCTAACTCTTATTAAATTCCTTACTCTTATAAAATTCCACTTTGCATCAAAGACTGTCCCTCAACTAAGTAATCAATTGTCCCCGTCATTGGATGAAATATGTTCCTTATGCTTGTCTAATTGTGAAGTTAACCCTGCTTTCTAAAACCTGGTTTCTCTCTTCTGTAATATGTGATTTACTTCATATATTTTTAGTTAATTGGACCCAACTTCTTTAGCTGCACTAAGCCTTCTCCTGCTTTCCAAAGCTATTAGAAAGCTTGCTTGGAAGAAAGCAAGGAAGGAGAGAATGACTCTGATGGGAACCTCTAGTCTCACAGTAAAAATGTGAGCTGTTGTTCTCTTTCCTTTTCTCATCCACCCCTTTTATCTCTCCCCTGCACAAGCAGTGGTGCAGCAGCCCTCAACAAGTGCCTGAAGGCAGGCGTGCAGCATTGCATAAGCTACTGAGCAGGTAGAAGTTCCATATAATGATTAATGTGAATTGGTGGTTTAAAGGGGAATATGTTTGAAACTTGCTTAGAAATTAGCAAAATTAAAATGGCACATAAATTAAAAAAAAAAAAAAAAAGAAATCATAGAAAAAAACATCAACAGAAAAAACCCTCTATGTTTTCCTGTAAGTTCTTATTCTGCAGCTGATAATTTTCATGATGCTCTGCAATTAGGAAACTTTACCTGTGTAGTACACTTCTATTATCTTCAGCTTTGCTTGTGTGTAGAATACAAGTACATTCTGCAAAAGTCAACATGTACAGCAAAAAAAAGGCATGGTACACAAGAGACATACTAATATCAAGAACAGGTGAATCAATATTATGAACCATGCTTATTAAGAGATATAAATACCTTCTATTATGCTCTGGTCAAATCTGTTATCTCAAACCCCTTGTGCTGCAGGTTTGGGTGCCTAAAAGGGCTATTGAGATTTTACTCCAGCCAGCAACTAAGAAAAACAAAGTCACTTGCTTCCTGCCCCTGGTGGTATGGGGGAGAGAATTAGAAGACTAAAAGTGAAAAAACTCATGGGTTGAGATAAAACCAGTTTGTTAATTAAAATGAAATAATTTTTAAAAGTTTTAAGGAAAACAATGCAAAAAAGAAAAGAGGGAGAAAAATAACCCCCGAGAGACAAGTGATGCAAATGAAAATAATTTCTCACCGTCAAATGATGAATGACTAGCTGGTCCCTCAGCAGCAGACACCCTGCCAGCCTCTCCTCTAGTCTTATTGCTGAGCACAACATCATATGTTCTGGAATATTCTTTTAGTCAGTTGGGCTCAGCTGTCACAGCTGTATTCCCTCTTAATTTTGTGCACTCCCAGCTTGTTCAGTGGTGGGGTGAGAAGCAGAAAAGGCCTTGACCCTGTGTAAATGCTGCTGAGTGGTGACTAAAAGACCATCACTGTGTTATCAACACTCTTTTCAGCACCAAAATATCACCCCTTACAAGCTACTAGGAAGAAATATAACTCTATCCAAGCCAAAACCAGTACAGCATACCAAGCTTCTGAAAATAAGGATTATTTTTTTTTTTAAATTAATGTTGATTTAAACTGATGTTGACACAAAAATGTGAGTAGCTATCAAACTTTTTTCATAAAAATAAATTTTATTTCAAGTATGTAAGTAGTGAAAAACTTCTCATCAAGAAGCAGATGAGAGATAAATACTGTGAAGAAAAATATAACAAACTAATTAACCAAGCAAAAAAAGTCTTCCCTAGTTGAAATTTCTAGGGTTTGTGCTTGATTGATAACATACGCTGCATCAGGATGTAGCATAAAAACTTGAAAGATATTCTTGCCTGTATCTAATAAAAAAGATTACCTTTAACTTGGAAAGAACTGATGGGGAGGGGGATATTTAACTTATGCAGACACAACAAAGTCAGTAAAGATTGAGAACCATCAATTTCAAGTGTTTTTTACAGAGGAAGCAAACTTTTTTAGTCATCTGTATATTTCCATTGTCTTGCGTTGGGTGCTTGGTCACCATCATATCTGCTACCTCTAAATTATGCAGTAGCTATATGTTGTGGGTGGAAATATTTGACATAGTTATGGTTTAGCAACACTTAAAATTTTGTAATGATTTGAGGTACATCAAGAAGTTGAGTTTTAGCAGCACTTAGTAACTAACCAACTTAAGTATTCATAAGTCTTAAGAAAATAATTGAACAGCGACTTAATTACAGATTTGAAAATGATGAGATTCACACTGACTTACTATAAGGTATCCTGAATTAATACATGTATGTGCATGTGAGCACAAACATACACATGCATACCACTTGAGAGGTCATACCCACCCCTTCCCCAATCTTTAGCTGCTAGGACCAAAGGTCCCTTCATAGCAGATGACTCCAACAAACCCATGAATGCCCCATTTGATTCCTTACTCAGGCACAGAGAAATGGACAGAGAATGTATTTGGATTTAGTAAAGTATAAGAACACCCATGCTAGTAAGAGCTAACATGTATATTAGAGACACATGGATAGAGAGATGGATGAAAGAGAGTCCCATGGAACTTTATATGTATATGTGGTATATTCTGGTACTTTCCCCCAGTTGTCCAGAACTTGCTAGAGCTTGAATTTCTGGTATTGCCCCTGCCTCTTAGTGCCATGATCTATATATCATTAGGAGGGATCAATTATTGCTGTGGTGTCCAAACAGTAGGAGTCATGGGAGCCTGGTATGCTTGAATACCTGTCCTCCTTATTCTGCTTGCTGAGAGGCTATGTACTCAGANCACCTTCTTTCTTTCTTTTATGTGGAACCATTATGTGTGTCAGGTAAGGGTCCATTGTATTGTTAAGTCGGGGAAGGAGTGACCTAACCAGGAAAGGAGGGGTGTTGCACCACTACACCATATTAATCTAAGTTATTTTGATCAGATAATGAAAAGCTTGAATACCTGTCCTCCTTATTCTGCTTGCTGAGAGGCTATGTACTCAGATCTATGAACTGAATGGCTGAGGAGAGTTAAGTGTATTTTGTTTTTTCTACCTGAAGTAAGGCTAAACTGTACTTTCATTTTTCTGAATGCTTGTTCTAATTACCTAGGAAATACTTATCTCCTTATGGCAACTGTTCAGGTTTTCCCACTGATGGTGACTCAACAGATTATGTAATCAGTTCTGTGTTGGTTCCTGTTTAAAGACCAGAGATTATATTGTATGGTGACAATTGAGCAGAGTATGCTCTGTGGCAGAGTATGAAAGGGAAGAGTTCCTGCCATCAGGGTAAGTAATTGCACACATGTTAGCAGAAGAGCAAAGATCACTTTTGAGATGTAACTCCTTTGAAGATTTATGTAATCATTTACTAGAATGTAACAGGTTTTATTTAGTTCTGTCTCTCAATACAATTCTTATTTTCATAGAAAATATAGTTGGACAAACCAGTGGCAACCACTAAAAATCAACCCAAAGCAAACCTGTTTTTATTAACTGAAACCTATTGTCTATGCAGAGGCTTAAGAAATCCTTGTTCAAAGAAACTTTTAATATTATAATTTCTGCCTCATCTATGTAAGACAAAATTCCTGTGGCACTCAAATCTGACCTTGTTTATGAGTTTTATATATTTATCTTTTGAGAATTAAAAGAAAATTGTTCAAAATCTTATAGAAGGTAAAAACTGATGGAGTCAGGAATAGAGCTCTGCTGAG
The DNA here is from genome assembly GCA_013398155.1 of Pedionomus torquatus. Classification (NCBI taxonomy): domain Eukaryota; kingdom Metazoa; phylum Chordata; class Aves; order Charadriiformes; family Pedionomidae; genus Pedionomus; species Pedionomus torquatus. The sequence goes on from VZRU01011456.1 coordinate 126,677, forward strand.
ACACCATCTGTTGTGGGTGGGAAGAATATCCTTGCAACTGGCAGGCTCTGAAAAGACTTCTTGAGCAGTCATGAAAAGCCTAAAACCTAGGGAGAACATGGCCACTGCTCTAGTAGCAGGCTGAAAAATGCTTTTCTGTGGTGGATTCCTTAGCTGGTTTCAGCACTGAGCTAGTCTTATGGTCCTTTGGCAGTGAGTTTCCAGTTGCATGCAAGGATGAGAGGTCAGAGTGGGTAGTATCCTATGTAACCTCTGATATTTTATTTCTGTAGTAATCTTTATTTTTGAGATGTCTTTTCCTTTCTGTCTCACTTGCTTTTTTCTTTTCTCATTTCTTTCATCTTTCATCCTTCATTTACATGTTAATGTCAGAAGGCAACAGTTTACCTGAAATTGCTTGGAGTTTGGGAAGGAGGGGAGAAGAGAAAGGACGATGGAGGGGAGAAGAGAAAGGACGATGGAGGGGAGAAGAGAAAGGACGATGGAGGGGAGAAGAGAAAGGACGATGGAGGGGAGAAGAGAAAGGACGATGGAGGGGAGAAGAGAAAGGACGATGGAGGGGAGAAGAGAAAGGACGATGGAGGGGAGAAGAGAAAGGACGATGGAGGGGAGAAGAGAAAGGACGATGGAGGGGAGAAGAGAAAGGACGATGGAGGGGAGAAGAGAAAGGACGATGGAGGGGAGAAGAGAAAGGACGATGGAGGGGAGAAGAGAAAGGACGATGGAGGGGAGAAGAGAAAGGACGATGGAGGGGAGAAGAGAAAGGACGATGGAGGGGAGAAGANAGGAAGATGGAGGGGAGAAGAGAAAGGAAGATGGAGGGGAGAAGAGAAAGGAAGATGGAGGGGAGAAGAGAAAGGAAGATGGAGGGGAGAAGAGAAAGGAAGATGGAGGGGAGAAGAGAAAGGAAGAAGGAGGGGAGAAGAGAAAGGAAGATGGAGGGGGGGAAGGAAGGCTGAATCCCTTTGCCTCCTTTAATATCTGGCATATCTGCAGAACCCATTCTGAATGGGCCAAATTTTGATCAGCGGTATTCGATATCCTAAAATAAGGTAGTTGCAATCTGTCTTTTTAGATGATTTGAAACAATGTTTTCAGGAAGACACAAAATCAGTAAACGGGCATAGTAAAACTATGTTTTATGGACTTGTTGAGCTGTTATATTTTTCAAATAAAGCAAAGCTTTAATTTGGACTTTATTTGTAAATGGAAAGGTAATGATGTCTTAAATGGTATTATAGAAATTCTGAGGATAATCCTTCATATTTGGAGTGTATACAGACGATACCAAACTTCCTCCCTGCAACGAGGCAATTTCTTAAGCAATCAAACAACTGAACCATGTCTTGTGGAACACCATAGCTTCCTCTCCCATCTTCCATCAGTTCTTCAAAGACTTGAACTGTTGTAATAAATCTGTATTGTTGCTCACAGTAGTTTGCGGTCCAGGCATGAAATATGCAATCTATCCAATAATTGGAGTTTAAGCTCGTTGATCAGCTTGCTGAGTTAGCCTTAGCTTTGTCCCTCAGTTTGTGCTTATTCAGTATTCAAGTCAAATACATAAAAAAATTTGGGACCCTTCTTGAAATTTCAGCTAGCATGTGGAGCAATACTACGTTGGTATTTAAGCGAAGATGTGACACATGATAGCTACAAGTGTAATAAGTGTCTTTCCTGGGTAAAACCTTCTACTTGGCTTTTTACTTATTACCTTTATATGTGCCTCTTATTTTACTGTTACATTTTGTATGACTTTTCTCCAAGCTTCTAAGATTTCTTTTTTTATTCCTCTTATAGCTTATTTCCTCTCACTGTCTTCTGAAATTCAATCCTCTTCTGCAACATTAAGGACCAAGTTTCTCCTGCCAACTGATGAAGAACATGTTTGCCAGGTATTTTGACACACATTCCTTGTATTTCATTGGTTGTTACAGTATTTCCCTGGAATAAACAGACCTTTTTTGTCCTAGATTACATTTCATTACTGGATCAGTCAAATGAGTGGAACATTAATGGTGGGGTTTCAAAAGCACTCTGAAGATACTATTACAAACATCTGGCAAGATTCAGGAGAACTACAAAATCAGTGGAAAACAAAGACCATCGTAATCAACAGCACTGAAAAATATGAGGTTGGTACATAGAGATGACTGTAAATTGCACTTGTCAAATGGTTTATGAATGGTAGGGTTTTCAATAAGTCAAAACCAAATGTTTTGCAAATAGAGTGTTATCATGAGGTAAAAGAGAGAGGAAACCATTTGGAAGTTCATGCTTGGTGTTAACAAATATTACTTGTTCTTATCTCTTTGTGGTGCCAAAACTAGTGACAAACCTTACTTAAACTGTGCTTGTATCTTAAGTAAAACAGTCTCATTACATGATAAATTACTTACCTGCCTGTAGAAGTGGTATTCTCAGTATCTAAACTTTCAATACACTATTCCTTTAGCCTTAATCTAACTGTACAGATAAACTCAAGATTTAATTTTGATAGGAAATACTGTCCTATTCTAGAGGTTACTGTTCCATAGGGATACTTCAGGTGACAAATACTATACTTAACTATTCATTGTAGCTTTGAGCCTTTGTTACAAAACATGTGTGTGAGGTTTTTTTGATCAAAGCTGCTGAAAAACGATGTAAGTCTCATAGGTTATTTAAAATTTTTACACATGCATTTACACAAAACATTAACACAGTAAGTGTAACTTAGGGCTACAATATTGTGGATGATGTACACTCACTATTATGCATAATACTGGAGGGTAAGTGGGGAGCGGAGAAGAAAATCAGAGGCATTTACTGCTACAGTAGCTACTTTGAAGAGTTGGTTAGTATACAAACCTGCAGGCATGAAAGCACAACCTCATTTCAATAAACCATATGAGAAACAATTACTTGATTTACAGGGACAGTGTTGTGCTAAAATGTCCAACAAAATCGGGATTTTTGAAGTAATGCTTGTCTGCTTAACCCTGAATGAGAATGTATGTTATGCGATACCTGTACCTAACTCAATGCAAATACCACTGTGAATTACTTACCTCTACCTGTACTAGAAGGATTTACTTCTACATTTACTTTGTCATCCTTCATATTGTTTAGCAAATTGACTGAGCCTGGGAACGGTTAATATAACATGGCATCTTACTCTAAATTGCTGGATCAAATCTTAATTAGATTATTGCTTGCAAACCTTGCTATCCTTTAGCCTCTGTAAAATAAAGTTGGACTGTTCCCATCAGTTCAAAGAGGCATGTGTCAAACCTACTGCAGCAATCATTACATCTAGCTAAAGAAATGTAGCTGGACACCTCACTTAAGATAGAAGAGTTTTCTCAGCTTCATGCTCTATGGTTGCATGTTTTTCATACAGTGACAACTTGTAAGATGCTGATCATGCAAGTGAATACAATTCACTTGCCCTGTTTAGCCAACAGGGTTGTGTCATGTTTCAAGTCATGCACTAATAAACTACAAAAAAGCTGCAGTTAAATAATTAGTAATCATACTGGTTTATTACAGGCACACTGAAAATTCCCATTGTAATGGGAAATTGAAATATTTTATACAATATATATTATATATATA
>VZRU01011456.1:130364-144034 GCA_013398155.1 Pedionomus torquatus
AGAAATAAGCTTTTTTGCCTGTGCCAAACTTGCAAAATAATAAAAATACTTAATGTCATCGTGAACTGACATCCCATTTTTCTTAAGAAACTGTCATGTTCATTGAATGCTTCAACCATATATTCAGATTTCTTAGTTATAAGACTTCTTAGTGACAATGAACATTTCTATGAAAAAAGTGGACAGGAAAAAATCTTTTTTTTTTGGGGTGTAGAAATTTATTTGAATTTGGGTCTTGACTATCTTTGTCAATTTTTGCAAGCACACTTGAAGTGGATTTTAACTAAAATCGTCTTTCAGTATTTTCTTTGTCCATTTTGATAGTAGCAATTTAATACATTTATTGCTTTCTCAAAACAAACAAAAGAGTTTTTTATCTTTATGGGATAGGAGATTTGGTTTTGGCTTTCAAAAATCTCTAACCATAAGGAATTCTGAGGTATAAAGATTGCCACTACTTTAATTACTCAACATACCACAAGCTCAGTATGTCTGTTTTGGCTGGATTTTCATAGTATTGTTAGAGTTGGAAGGGACCTTAAAGATCACCAAGTTCCAACCCCCCTGCCATGGGCAGGGACACCTCCCACTACACCAGGTCGCTCAAAGCCCCATCCAGCCTGGCCTTAAACACTTCCACAGATGGGGCATCCACAACTTCCCTGGGAAATCTATTCCAGTGCCTCACCACCCTCACAGGAAAGAATTTCTTCCTAATATCCAATCTAAATCTCCTCTCTTCCAGTTTAAAACCATTACCCCTTGTCCTATCACTACACTTCCTGACAAAGAGTCCCTCCTGCTCTCCTGTAGGCTCCCTTTAGATACTGGAAGGCTGCTAGAAGGTCTCCCTGGAGCCTTCTCTTCTCCAGGCTGAACTGCCCCAGCTCCCTCAGCCTGTCCTCATAGGAGAGCTGTTCCAACCGTCTAATCATCTTTGTGGCCCTCTGCTGGACCCATTCCAAGAGTTCTATGTCCTTCCTAAGTTGAGGACTCCAGAGATGGACACAGTACTCCAGTCCCTACCAACTACAACCCTTTGGGTTTTTTTTAGTGGGTGTGATATTGATCTGAAGTGTCTGCTTTTTTGACTGAGGAGGAACCTGTGCGACAGAGTGCTTCTTACCTACTTTTTCAGAGTGGTCATCTTCAATCATAGCCTCATATCTGTTACTAAGAAGTACTTTATAAGATGAGATGGGTAAGGTGGGATGTCATCTGCTGCCCTGACCACAAACCTGCTTCTACTCACTCTTTTCTATTACACTTTTGTCTGCCCTTTCTTTTTCACTTTTGTTTTCAGCCTGCCCAGGGTTGCCTGCAGGGGTTCCTAGGCACCTAGAGAGAACTGGAAGAAAACTTTTTTTTTTTTTTGTAGGTTTTTTTTTTTGTTGTTGTTGTTTGTTTGTTGTGGTTTGTGGTGGTTTTTTGTTGTTGGTGTTGGGGTTTTTTTGAGAGCTGTATCATGGTTTGCTCTCCTAAACTAATTTCCCCCTGTTCTATTAAGAAAAAACTTCTGTCTTCCAGTCTTTATTAAAGAAAATAGCTGTGGGCTTTGGGTTCACTTTTGTCTTCATGCTTGATTACGGTGTTTTACCTTGGGCATTGTTGCTGCACTGGGAACCTGTCCCCATTAACTGGGTTTCTGGGGGAAGCCCAGCCTGTGTCACACCCCCACCTATGTTATCACTTGAGCTTTCCTTGCCTCTGATGGAGCTGCAAGGTTAATTTGGTCTGACAACTGTAGATATTGCATATTTAGGCCATACTTGTTAATTACCATTATGAACAAGTAGTGTCATTAAGTAGATGTTTTCATTACAGGTTTTTGAACGAAGAGCTCTAGAGTTTTTGAGAGGGTAAACTGACCAACCTCTTGCTCAATTAAATGTGTATGGGAACCAGTTTGATTATTAGTGGACTAACCTCCTCAGGGGTGGACAGATGGGTACCTTTGCCAGATAAAGTCTGGCTATTTTTGTTTTTTTGTTATACTTGAGGGCAACTGGAGGAATCTAGCATGATTTTGTGTCATTGTGGAAGTGGGGAAGTTAAGCCATGATGAAGGAAAATAAAGAGAACTGACGCTTTTCTAGAAAAATGGGTTCAGAGTTGCAGCACTGACTTTGCTCCTAGTTCAGTCACTAGTAAAGACTACTGTCAGTAATAAAGACTTCAGTCTTCAAAAAGGGCAAGAAGGGAGACCTAAGAAACTGCAGGCTGGTCAGCCTCACCTCCATCCCTGGAAAGATGGAAGCATTTGTTCTGGATGTCATCTCAGAGCATGTGGAGGAAGATAAATAAAACAGAAACATCAGATGTAGTCAACACAGATTCATCAAGGGGAAATAATATCTGACTAACCCGATAGCCTTCCACAATGGCATGACTGGATGGATGGATGAGGGGAAGGTGATGGATGTTGTCTACCTGGACTTCAGCAAGGCTTTCAACACCATCTCCCACAGCATCCTCATAGGTAAGCTTAGGAAATTTTGGGTAGATGAGTGGACAGTGAGATGGATTGAATGCTGGCTGAAAGACAGAGCTCAAAGGATTGTGATCAGTGGCACAGAATCTAGCTGGAGGTCTGTAACAAGCAGTGTTCTCCCAAGTTCGCTACCGGGTCCAGTCCTCTTTAATATGTTAATCAATGACCTGGATGAAGGGATAAAGTGTATCCTCAGCAAGTTTGCTGATGATACAAAACTGGGAGGGGTGACTGACACACTAGAAGGCTGTGCGGCCATACAGCGAGACCTGGAGAGGCTGAAGAGTTAGGCAGAGAGGAGCCTGATGAAATTCAACATGGACAACTGTAAGGTGCTGCATTTGAAGAAGAGTAACCTCTTGCACCAGTGCAATTTAAGGGCTGATCTGCTGGAGAGCAGCTCTGTGGAAAAAGGCGTAGTAATCCTGGTGGACAACAGGATGACCGTGAGCCAGCAATGTGTCCTTGTGGCCAAGAAGGCAAATGGCATCCTGGGGTGCATCAAGAAGAGTGTGGCCAGCAGGTTAAGGGTGGCTATCCTTTCACTCTACTCTATCTTGGTGTGGCCCCAGACGCAGTATTCTGTCCGGTTCTGGGCTCCCCAGTTCAAGAGCAGGGAACTGCTGGAGAGGGTACAGCAGAGGACCACCAAGATGATTAGTGGCCTGGAGCCATCTTTCTTATGAAGAAAGGTTGAGGGACTCGGGTCTTTTTAGTATGGAGATGAGAAGACTGAGGTGGGGAACTGATCAATGCCTATAAATACTTAAAGGGTGAGTGTCAAGAGAATGGGGGCCAGTCTTTTTTCAGTGGTGTTCAGTGAGAGGACAAGAGGAAATGGACACAATCTCATACCTAAGAAGTTTCATCTAAACATAAGAATGAACTTCTTTCCTTTGAGGGTGGCAGAGCACTGGAAGAGGCTGCCCAGAGAAGTGGTGGAGTGTCCATCTCTGGAGACATTCCAAACTCACCTGGACACCATCCTGCGCAACCTGCTCTAGGTGGACCTGTTTTGGCAGGGGAGTTGGATTAGGTGATCTCCAGAAGTCCCTTCCAACCCCTGTGTTCCTGTGTATCCTTCCACAGACTTCAGGGCATCTGACTCACTTCCTGTAGTCAAAAACTTTTAAATAGAAATAGGTATTTATCATTGGAGAAACTTCCCTAAGTGTTCAGAATATCAGGATGTGTTCAACATCTGCAATGTTGGTCAGCAGGGATCCCTTTGCAGGGATTGTCATAGCATATACATTTAAGTAAGTCTCTTAAATCCATGCTTTTGATTATATTGACTGACTAAACAAACTCTTCATGAATTCTCAGGAGACAGGCTGTGAAATACTTTGTGTTCTGTATTGGAATATGAACTTGAAGCTACCCCTGATTTTGCACCAGCAAAGTGAGAGAGCACCTCTTTAGGATAGTCTAAATCACTTTTTTCACATTGACAATGAAGCCCTAATTGCAAGCTATATAAAAACATGTTTATATGATGAAGTTATTAATAACTAGATATTGACTACACAATGGAAACTCACTGTGAAAAGGCAAAAATCCTTAATATTTCTTGAATTCGTAATTATAAAAAAGTGTACTGAATTGTTGTAAAACCTTATCTGAAACCATGTAATCATAAAAATGAGCAATATAAATATACTATTTGTCTTTTTACTGCTGATGTCATCAAAGTATGCATTATTTATACATGTTGTTGAAGCAACATTAAGTAATTAAAAATATTGTTGTTTTTTTTTTAAATAAATCAAATACACAAGTTTCCAAGTTAGTGCATGCCAGTCGTATGAACATATTATTGAATATGATATCACGCCATTAATATTTGGTGGGACACAATTATTTTTTCCAAGTAGACAGCAACATGAAATGAAATAAACATTGTTATATTGAAAGAGTTTCAAACTGAAACTTATATCATGTTTAACTCTCTTCCTTCAAAACTTCTGGATTTCAATGAACTGCATTCTTTACACAGTGCTGCAGCTGATCAAAAAAGTATGAACACACGGGATGATAGTTCTTAACAATACTATAACGTAAAATACAGTTGTCCATGTGTCTGATAGCAGTGGTCTTCATGGAATTGCCAGAAAAAAATGATTACTGGCCATCCTTCTCTTTGATGTATTTAAAAAAAAAAAAAAAGAACATATACAGATAAAGTAGACATGGATTTCTCACTGGTGATAGGGTAGACAACGTCATGCCTCCTTCTGGTTTTATAATGCTGAAATAATTTTACTTTACAGGCTGCAACACATCTTGTGCAGGTCAACTAGAGCTTAAAAAGCAAAGAAAGAACCTCCCCCTGAAAGCCCCAACACGTTACGTAATGGTCATCCCTTGTCTGACTTCTGACATCTTCTACAGAGGAATACTATACTCTTCATGATAATTTATATTAAAAATGCAAGTTTTCTGCTACAATGTACAACTGTGCACCAAATCACCCCAAACTCTAAAGCTGAACTTTGAAAATGTATTATTAACTACCACTGTACATTCCCTATTAAGAGCCAGAGTGTACCTGTAGATAGCTTTTATCTCTAGGACTCTGGAAAAGCCTGGAGCTGTAACATCCCAAGATATGGTTAGGGAATAATTTAAGGAATGGTGTTCACATTATTGATTTGTTGGGTTCTTTGATTGGTGTGGGTTTTGTTGGGTTTTATTTCCCAAGGACAGTGAATGATCAGTCTCCTTCTACATCACTCCAGAAACACTGTTGTAGTCAAATTGTAAATTTGTAAATTTACAAATGTAGATTGAAATGTGCTTTTAAGATGGAAATGCAAAATATTTGTATTTTTTTGTGTGTAGAAGACTGGAAAAAAAAAATCACTTCTAGCCTTAGAGCAGAAAACAGTTGACCAAGTACTGCTTAAGGTGGGTTTTTTTTTTTTTTGCTAAAAACTTGATGAAAGTCTTCTGACTAATGATGGTTTTTCTTCTGACTTTGTTCCAGGTCTCTGATAAATTCTGAAAACAACCAGAAAAGTTTCACATTTGCAATCTCTGGTGGAATAATGTCTTGATAAAACATTAAATTCTTTGTATTTCTTAACTGTTGTGATCCTTGCTTAGGTTTTAAAGTTTTTTGTTGTGGTTTTCAGATCCTTCCTGTTAAAAAAAACCTTCCCTCTTAAGTTAGAATATTAGACTATATATCTGTGTGCTGACAAGCCACAGATATGTGGAAAAAGCCAGGATGTTAATCCTCCATAATTAGGTGCACGATTTGAGTTCTCATATTTCTAATAGGAACTGGCATGCCTTGAAAGGTTTTTTTTTTTTTTTTTTTTTTTTTTGCTTGTCTGTAACACTGGTGAATGCCATTATTTGCTGTTAATCTCTGCAGGTTATCTTTTGGGGGATGGTGGAGACCCAAAGACAAGATCAAACTGTTGCCATTGATGATATTACTTTCAGTGAAGGATGTTCTCTGGCAAGTGGTAAGAATCCTCTTTACCAGGAGACACATCAGTTTACTTTGTCTTTCCCTTGGATTAGAAGAGAAAAATATATAGGAAAGCCTTTTGGTATTTGAATGTTTTCTTAACCTGTTGCTTATTTGCATTTCTTCAAACCACCATTTGTCATGTTGCATCTAAACACAGTTACAAGTGACAATAAACACTTTAAGAAATCTTGTACAGTATAAATGTAGCTTCCTGCAGCCAGGAGAGTAGTAAGGCCACAGCAGGCAGAAAAGATCTACTGATTTTAGCAAAAGAATTGATGTGTTCAGGTAGCTCAGGAAAAGCTTTGGAGTCAACTTCAGCAGATTCCCAGGGCACTTGTGTGTATTTTATTTTTAAATGCCTGAAGGTCCTGACCCTCAGCTGTTTACTTGGGTATGTTTTGTTCCACTCTGCTGCATCTAAGAGCTGTAATGTTAGGCTGGTCAGCTTTGCAGCCAGACCATCCATGCATGTCAGCACAATTTCCTGAAAACAATTTTCCTATTTCTCTTTTTCAACCCGACCGATTTTCATGGGAAAGGAGTTCTGTCTATCCTAGTATAAATTAGGTTGATTGTTTCTCTGTATCACGCAAGAACACTGCACTGTTGCACCTGTTTCACGTCCTCAGGTGAGCACACTCCTGATTGAAAGTACTCCCCTTGTTTTCCTGCCTCTGACTTGTAGCACAGGCACTGAGAATTTGGTCTTTGTATTTAGTCTGAGGTATGGAATGCGGTGTTTGACACAGACCAAGTGAAGTTACATGATTTGTTTTCTCTATTGTGGTCTGAAAGAAAGCTTTCTAGGTTTTCCTACTGGAAAGCCTACTATTGAAAATAGATGCATGTGGCTTTTTTTAAATATTAAAGTGCAGAGCAGTTGTTGGCAAATCACAGTAAGAGCACGATTGCAATCCTAGTGTAATGATTTAGTCAGGTATAAGTATTTATTTCAAAGAGCATCCATATTGGGGAAAAGCAATTTCAGGTAGCTAAACTTTATTCACTCTCTTTGTGATTCAACTCTCTTACAAAGGAGAATCATAGAAACAAAAGTTAAATAAATATTTTCATGCTATGGCCTATCTTGCTTTCTGTTTTGTAGAGGTTTACTAGTAGTATTACTCAAACAAGCAAGTTAATTTATAACATTGGGCATACTTGTTTATGAACTCAGGTAAGTTTACAAGGTGCTTTCTTTGAAAAAATGAATTTGAAACTGGCAATGAAGAGAGAGCAGATGTTTTATTCTCCCAAGTTCTCTCTGTTCCTTGGAGAATTTCTGCAGATGAAAGGGCAGGTTTAGGATGGAAAAAAATGCATGTCTCGATTCTAACAACCTATACGATTGCTTAACCAGCTCCCACAGGAGGATATAAATCTCTCTGTACAAATATATTGGCTTTTTTCATAAACAAAGTGCTTCTAAAGCAGACAAAACTGGAAAAAAAAATCCCTCAGCAATAGAGATGAAATACTGTCTCAGAGAGAGAAAAAACCCAATTGAAACAGAAACAGGGTATACTCAGCAGAGCTCATAAATCTAAGTGTTAAACTTATCTTACATGGTGGTTCTTGAAGTGTGTGTTGTGGCATACAGGTTGAGCTGCTGCACTGTTAATACACCCCAGGTATATTCTAATAAGAGCCAGTTCTGTTCTTATTCTATGCTTCACCATTAGGAAAAGTCAGCTTCATTAGCTGACATGTAAATTCTTCACAGCAGCCAAAACCAGGGTGAAGGATCTTAATTTTCTCCCTGGAAGAGGAATTTTACCACTGAACATTTCTCAATAATTAAAACAAAAGGTCAGATTAATGGGTGCTTGAATTTGAAATACTTATTCCTCTTGTCCTTAAGGAAAGTCTGGATAAGACTTTAAATGGTGACCATTTTAATTGCAAGAAATTTGTAGTTAAAATTTGCATTTTCTTTGTAGCCTTCATGATTTTCAGTCCCAGCATAAATGCACATAAGAAATGACCTGTGCATTTGCATTCAGTAGTATGACTGTGGACATGAATAAAATAGCTAAGTATTTTGCTTTCAGGAGTTTCTTGGTACTAACTGTCATGGTTAAATATAAACATAATTTCACTAGGTTATAAGGATTCTTCTCTTCCATTTTCCCTCCTTGCTGTCTCCCAAACTGCCCTCCTTCATTCTCTTGTCCAGTTCTGCTGGACAGTAAACCTCATGCATTCAAAAAGAAAAACAAACAACCAAAATCCTGTCTTAGGTATAACAATTTAAAAAACCTATACAGCTTGTAGGTTTCCCAACAGCAGTCAAGTTGTCTTAGTTATCACTCAAAACCACCACAGCTTTTTATTATAAATACTGCCAAAAAAATATTTTTGCTTTCAAATAAAATGTCAACATTATGCCCTAAAACATATGTAATAAAAAAATCTCCTTTAGTTTTACGTTTAGTAGACCTTCTGTTCAAAGGCATCGTATTCTTATCCATGTTTTTGATTGCTCTACGGAACTCCCTCTTGAGTCCTGATGAATTATATATGGGAAGAACTCCTTTATTAAGATTGTTGTGCTGATCTTGTCATAGGGTTGAAAGCAAATAGCCACAAGCCATAAAAGTGGAATGCTGCATGGAGAGTGAGGGACCCTTAAGTCACTTGTAACACAAAAGTGGTATTCCTTCTCTGCAAAGAAGGTATTTCTTTCTTGAAAATGGGAGTGATTATATATTGCTTATAATGTATATATTTTGACAAAAATCTAGTATGAATACCATGACTGGAAACATCTCAACCTTAATTCCTTCATTAATTCTAATAATGCAAACATGTTGCCTTTAATATCACAGCCATAGAGCCAGATGCAGGGTCTTTCAGATTAACTGCTACAGACATGAGAGTCAGAAAATTTAAAATACTAATCTTACTTTTGTCCAACATGCTGCGCAATTAAGAGCTTAATTAAGAGCATTTTGTCCCATGAGATTGAGATCATTGTCAAAATAACCAGCCTCAGGAATATTTACAACCAAATGGAAAAAAAATAAAAAATTGCAGGATGAATTAAATGTTTTGTTTTGGTAAATGAAAGGCATTTAAGGAGGAGCTTGATTAATTTTGAATGTATTTATATGTATTTTAAATGTATTTATAACTTTTTTCAAGTGTTGAAACTTGACAAAATCCATCCTTTTCGAGACTGTTCCAGAATTTTGCATTTTCTGTGGGAAATAAATTTTCCACCAGGTCTTTTCAGTCCTCTCACTTAATACACATGGTTTGAAAAAAGTGCATGTGTTTATGCAAGACTGGAACAAGGAAGAAATGAGAGGTTTGTAACATCATCTGGACAGAACATTTCACTGAGGTGTCAATACTGTGAATAACAGTAATTCTGAGATGCAGTAGTCAGTATACTACATAATTTTTTTTTCCTCCATTTAGGGATCTCCATGTTTTCCCTGAGATACCTTGGCCACTGGTTAAAAGTCTGTCTTAGCCAGAAGATTGCCTTCCCCCTGCAGTTACATTAAGAAATGGAACTTCTATTATCATCGTGCAGATCTGCTCAAAATCATTATTTTCTTTCTGTAGCCATTATTAGTTACACAAATTTTGAAGCGACAATTTGGCACGTCAAACTTCATAGAGTCAAAGAATGGTTTGGGTTGGAAGGGACCTTTAAAGATCATTCAGTCCAACCCCACTGACAGGCAGGAATGTCTTCCACTAGATAAGATTGCTCAAAGCCCCTGACAGCTGGACCTTGAATACTTCCAGCGATGGGGCATCCACAACTTCTCTTCACACGTTCCAGTGTCCTACCACTATCATTGTAAAAAATTTCTTTCTTCTAGTCATCTAAATCTACTCTCTTTTAGTTTAAAACCACTGCCCCTTGTCCTGTGACCATAGACCTTGGTAAAAGTCTCTACATCTTTTTTATAAGGAGGAAGGCCACAATAAGTGGCCTCTCTTCTACATACTGAACAACTCCAACTCTTGCAGACTTTCTTCACAGGAGAGGTGTTCCAATCCTTCGGTCATTTTTGTGCCTATCCTCTAGGCCCACTCTAAGAAGTCCACATCAGTCTTATGCCAAGGACTGCAGAGCTGGACGCAGTAGTCCAAGTGGGGTCTTACAAGAGCAGAGTAGAAGGGCAGAATCACTGCACTCAAAAGACGTGTGCTGGCCACACTTCTTTTGATGCATCCCAGGATGCAACTGGTTTTCTGGGCTGCAAGTGCATGTTGCCAGCCCAAGTCCAATTTTTCATCCACCGGTATCCCCAAGTCATTCTCAGCAGGGCTGCTCTCAAGCAATTAGTACCCCAGTCTGTACTGATAGTGGTGATTGCCCTGGCCCAGGTGGCAGATCTTGAACTTCATGAGGTTTACATGAACCCACTCCTCAAGCCTGTCAAGGTTCCTCTGGATGGCATCCCTTCCTTCTAGCATATCAACTGCACCACTCATCTTGCAGCAAACTTGTTGAGGGTCCCCTCAATCTCACTATCTACACAATAAAGAAGATATTTCATATTATTGGTCCCAATATGGGCCCTTGAGGGGTATTACTCATAACTGGTTTCCAAATGGACATTAAGCCATTCATGGCCACCTAACCAATTCCTTATTTATCTCAGTCCACTTATCAAACCTATATCTCTTAAATTTAGAGGTAAAAACATTGTGGGGGGCTGTATCAAAGGCTTTATAGAAGTCCAGGTAGATGACATCCAAAGCTCTTCCCTTGTCAGCTTATGCAGTCATAACTAGAAGGCCACTAGTCAGACACAATTTGTCCTTTAACAGTTTTTGAAAATATGTGGTGATGTATTCTGTTCTGAAAAACAGAAATTCTGAAAAAATTCTGAAAAAAGAATTCTGTTGCAAGTATGTGGAGATGCTGCTGAGTTTAACCACTCAGAAGTGATTTTTCTGTATCTATCATCTAGAAAAGTAAGTAGGTATTTCTTGTTATGATCTGTCATTTTTTTATGTTTCCTGGCAACTCTCTCTGCAGAAATGAATTCATGAAGGTTGCATCAACTGGTTGGCATAGAGAGCGCTCCTCTCTGAAAGAAGCATCCATCTTTAGGGAATTATTCTTTAAAGTGGTATCATTAAAGATGATAGCCTGAAATATTAGACAGCACTCAGTGATATACAATGTTTTTAAGTTACCAGAGGCAGCAATGCTGTCAAGTAAACTAATAAGCATATGTTTCTAATGGGAAGAATGACTTCTTAAGAGTTAAGCGATTGGTGGGTTTTTGTCTTTTAGCACTGCAGACTTCCAGTTTTGAGCTTGGTGTGTGTGAGTGGCATTCAGATCAACTGGCTAAGCCTGATATGTTGGCACGACTGCAGGCTGGGCACAAGATTGCCACCTGTTCCTTCCTAAATGATCGGAGCAATGACACTGAAGGTAGGAAATTTATGTTAATGCACAATTACTAGCTGTCAAGAAGAATGCTGTGCTTTTTAGGACAAGATGGTGACCCAATGTAGAAACAGAAAAAACCCTAGAAAAGTAATTGTGTGTATTTTGTACTTAAATTAGCTTTTGCTAATTTACTAAGCTTTTTGCTTAGTAAGGGTGCTGTGACAATCACGTTGGCAAAATATGAAAGAGTTCAGTGTAAGAATTCCTATATAAAATAATTCTTTCTATGAGATCTATACGACAACTTAGTGACATTAAATTAAAACCATCTAAGCCTGCAGCCCTTGTATGTTTCTGATTTGGTATGGTTTTGACGCTTGGCAGTTTTACATGTGTATTACTACATTTGAGCACAACCTTAGGAAATTCACTTCAAATCTAGTTAGTGGAGCTGTAGAGAACCATTTATCATCCAAAATAGTTTATTAATCTTACAAACAAAATTAATACAGCTGCAAGTTTCAGAAGTAAAACCAGGACTTCCTTTCGAAGTCACTGTGTAGTGTTTGTCTATAGGTTTATGGGAAAGGTTTTTGAAAGCTTAATGGATATAAATGTGTAAGTGTTGTAATGTGAAATGGAATCGCCTTGTTAGCTGAGTGTTTGACCTGTCTGCTGAGACTGCCTTCATATAGGGGTTAAGCAGCACTAGTTACAATGGTATAATTTGTAATGTAGCTTTGAAGAACTGATCGTGTGATTGTCAGCTTGAACTCTGAGCCAACAGAAATAGAGTGTATCTTGATGATCAGCAGAATGAATGCTTAGATATTGCTTTCATTTTGAAAAGACTTTTAGACTAATTTTAGCATGCATTTCAATGCACTCTAGTAACTATGTGTCAAAATATAATGGAATAGCAAACAGAAGTGCTTGAGTGTACGCACTCTATTATTTTTTCTATGCTGACATTTATGTATAATGGTGAGCGTATATGCTAGTAAAGTGGATTTTTTTTTTTTTCCTTAGCTTCAAAAAAAACCCCAAAAAACAAACCAAACAACCCACAGCACATTTCAATTTTCTGCTGGGATATCTATCAAAAATGAGACTTTCCAGTTGTTTTTATTTTAAAAATCTCCTTGAATGTGGTGTATCAGTGCCATACTATAACATGATACCTCAACAGGTATGGATTTCCCTTTTATGGCAATATTGTGTTAACAGAAAAGATATGGAAATTTTGTCACTGCCTCTTACAAGACCACATCATCAGTCAAGCAATGTCTATCAAAACAAAACACATTTCGATATATCTATTGTATAGGTTCTTGGGCATTATTGTATAAATATGCACAGGTAGCTGAGTAGGCTGAACATATAACACAAAAAACTGCGTGGAAGCACACTTGTGCCTCCATGTTGTAAAGGAGAATAACAAAATGTGAGAAGAAATTGGTCAAGACAACACACAATTTAATATTGGAAAATTTGAACTACGATTGCTCACCTCAATACATTCAATATTTCTATTCATGCAAAATTTTTAAGCATAAATTAAAAGGTTGAATATTAATAAAACTCTAAAACCTAAAAAAATAGTATGCAACTTGCAAAAATGCCATGCTTGAGGGCTCATACTTGTAATGCAAACAGAGCTTGACTAAGCTTCATTTTCTGATTTTGATCAAAGCTTTCACTACTATAAATAGAGAGGTAAGAATTTATAAACCAGAAGTCTAGACAATTATATTTATAAAGAAAGCATTGCTTATAGGCTTTGAATAATCTCCCTTTCCTGGTATTTTTAAATTTAATAAAATACTTTCTCTCCTGGGTGGACTCTTCTTCTTTGTTCTTTTATTGCTTCTTTTCTTCACTGTTGTATTGCAGGCACTTTCTCTATAACTTTTCCTCTAATTTCTCTAGTGTCAAAAGTTCTTGTAGATTTTTTATATTCCTCTGCAATATTGTTCAGAAAATACTTTGGTGGTGGTGTTTTTTCCTTTATTGGTATTTCCAGGATGCTCTGTAGCTTCCATAGTTCATTCTTCTTACATTGAATTAATCTAGTTTCCTACATCTGGGCTAACACTTCTTCAATAAGCAACTAATGAAATCAATTCCCTGCATAGTGAAAACAAAGATTATGAGATGTAGAAAGAAATCAAAGGAAGCTCCATGGCTTTCAAACCCAGCATTTCAGAGAACTGATGATAAAAATCCCACAAATTTAAACATGAAAAAGCAGCCAAATCATTAGATAATGTGAGTCTATTACACTACTCTTTTTTCTTTTTTTTTTTTTTTTTTTTTTTTTTTTTTTT
>VZRU01011456.1:144060-188918 GCA_013398155.1 Pedionomus torquatus
TTTTTTTCTTTTTCTTCTTTGATATTTCACCTAGGACTTGAGAGTTCATGGAAAATCATTTCCAAAGAGTAGAAACAATACCAGTTCAAGAAGAACTGGGGAAGAGAACTGGCTAGAAAAGAAAGGGTCCCACTCTGTAGTTCAGTTTTTACTGAAGGCTCGGTTGTTACTCTAAACAATTTGTGTATTTAGTGAAATAGAACCCCATGAATTAAAGGAGAAGGGGTAACAAAAGATCAGAGTCACAAAATGGTTAACTTGGAGCCAATCAGCAAAATATTTATAGGCTTTGAGTATCCAGTGTATCAGGATACAGGCATGTTCACTAGCCCAGCTGAGCTCTAGGAAGATACTGGGCCACATCGGGAATAAATTATGAGCTCTAACTCTACCTGGGTTCCATTACTGTCAGTGGCTGATCTTTCCACAGCACTCCAGGATTTTGCGTACAACAGACAAAATTTTTCTCCGAAGCTGAAACCTGATTAGGCAGACACAAGGAGAAAATAAAAGGCTTTGTGGAAAGATATTAAAGTCTACACTCTTTGTCCTGACAATGAGTACTGCATCTCTTGCCAAAACCACACACATCTCTCACTTGATAACTCTACTACCACATTGGCAGGAATCAAATAGCTTTTCTGGGATTCCTGTTCTACTTCTAAAAAGGTAGGGAAGTTTGGCACTTCAGAAACAGAAAGTCATGGAAATTCAAGAGAACTGGGAGTAAAGAAGTTCAGAACATAAACACAGTAAAATTCTATGCAGTGTATTGAACTGAGGGAAATTCAGACCTTAGAGAAGAGCTGAGAAGTTTGTAACAAATTAAAGAAAAATGTGTTTATTATTGTTAATGCTACTCAATAGTTGTTGGACAAAGGTAATAATGAGTAATATAGTTTACTGCCTGTTCAGTTAAACTGACATGATTTTAGTTTCTTAATTTCTGAAAGTAGACCTCAATTTGTCTTAAAAACATTCACAGTACTTGCATAAATTATATTTCCCGAAGAATGTCCATATCCCTTCTTGGCACATGATCATTCTGGAAGTTTCATAGAACTTTTGTTTATCTAGTGCTGTTCTCTTGTTTTCTTATCGAAAAATCATGTCAGCTCCACTTTGCCCTGTTTTAAAAGATTCAGGAATTTAAAGTGAAAAAAAGAAAGAAAGGGATGTTATCATTTGGCTCAGAAAATAAAATTGTTTGGTTTTATAATGGAATCAGAGCACTCTAAAGTTAGATGAAGAACTGGTAGCGTAAATTCTAATGTTCTAGTGTAAATTCTTTTCTTTACAAGGCGGTAGCCATAGAAGTAGAGATGCTTTGTTGGTCTCCAAAACAGAATGATGGGTTAAATCTGTAATGTTTCCTTATATCAAGGTTAGTCACTGTGGCATGAAATTACAAACCTGATTCCAATTAAACTATAACCACATATTTCAGTGCAAAATATTGTGTAATGAAAAGAGTAAACTGTCGACAGAAGGAAAAGAGGGTGGTCCCTTATAAAAATTGGACATTTTCCTTGTGAAATGACATTTTATACCTTCAGTTTGAAACAAATTGTAACTGTGTAACACCTGCATTTGTGATAAGTTGTGTTTAGAGACATAAACACAGAAACACTGCACTCAAGACCTTTAATCACTGCTTGTTTATTATTTTAATAGCTGCTTCGGAAGGCAGTGAAGTATTCAGTGACTCAGGAGGGAGGAAAACAGATGTGATATATTTGGTAAAAAGTATTTAGCCTTTTTATTTCTGAGAAATAGAAGGTATTGCTGAGGTGATGGAATACTCTTAGATCTCTGTAGGAATGCTTTCGTAAGGGTCAATGGGTTAAGAAGAACAGAAATTGCTTTTCTCCCTCAGATGGAAAGACAATATGCTTCCAACATTTTGGTGCAGAAATTCTGGCTGAGAAGTAAAGACCTTAATTATAATTACACAGTGGACATGCTACTGTCTCCTGTAGCAGTAAGGCAGAACACTCCTCTCCTCCTCCCGCCCCATTAATTTTAATTTTGAAGAGTCTACATAAGTATTATTGTAAAAAACACATTTCCTGGAATGTTTTTCCATAGTGGAAGAAAGGCCAGTTTCCAATTAACTTTGTGATTAGGTATTGAATGGTTGCAAATCTAAGGAGGCTGAGCTGTATGTGGGACTGCTTCCAACTTTTAACATGCAAAGTAAAGACCTCAAGATACTATCAAATGGTGTAATTCCTGGTTGCTGAGGCTATCTGTGAGTCAAATGAAGATAAATATCTACCTTTTTAATAGGAAGAATATAGATGACATGCAAGTCACATCATTAGCATGATAATCAGATTCCATTGTTGAGAAGATGGTCCCATGGTTTAATTACAGGAAAAGAAGCCTTATTTACATAGACTCAGAAAAAAAATATATGTCTTGTGAAAAACTACACTTTTAAATTATTTTTTTTTCAGGCCATTTTGAGTGGTTACAAGCTAATGTCAGTGCATTATACAAAAGTGCTTCTCTTAACAACCCGATGTGTCATTGCTCCAGCAAGAACTGCCGCTTTCAGTTTCATTACTCTACAGCAGATAGCAGCGTTCTCAAGGTGGTATTGTTTAATAATCAGGTAAGAAGAAACTTGTATTCATTTTCAGAGGATAAAGATAGGCAGCCCAGCTGTTACCAGCCAAAGCACAGGGAAGTATGCCTCCATCCTAAGTTAGTTAGTGCAAAACAGCAACTTGGTATCATTCCATTGATCTATGCAATTTTAAAACGCGGGTATTTGCCATCTCAGCTATAAACTAATTTGATGGAGGAATTTTCTGCAATAAGACTTCAAGGACAAAACCCGGCAGTTATGGAATTAAATAACTTGGGGATTTCATGGGAAAAAATTATAGTAACAGCTTTTCTAGCTGTTTTCCCATTCTGGAATTGGGAAAATAAATGCTCCTCTATGTGGAGACAGAGAAAAAAGGAAAGTTGATGGCTCAGAATCTCTGGAAAGCTCTTAGCCACCTGATTTGCTTTACCCATGTTTCAGAGCAGTAATTTCCCTTTCTATTATTATCTATTATTAGATAAAATGGCCATGTCAAACTGAAGCAGAAGTGCCAGTTGAGCAATGATAACTATTTCCCTTGTCCTGTGAAGGCTTTCTGCCGTTAGAATGTTCCCTTTTAAAAGTCTTAATAACTTAATATTGATGCTATTGTACTGCTACTTAATGAAAGCAAGAGTAGTACAGCTGGTCTCATTAAATTAATAGCTCTCATATCTTCATGTTGGAGCTCAATTAGTTTCACCCAACAATACAGGGATTTAAAAAGACAGATCCACTGCTGAGTCATGTTGAGCTTCTCATTCATGAGCACTCCCAAGTCCTTCTCCTCCAGCTGCTCTCCAGCCATTCTCTGCCCAACCTGTATTTGTGCCTGGGATTGTCACATCCCAGGTGCAGGACCCTGCATTTGGTTTTGTTGAACTTCATGTAATTTTCATGAGCCCACCTCTCAAGCCTGCCCAGGTCCCTCTGGATGGCATCCCTTCCCTCCAGTGTTTCAACAGAGCCACTGAGCTCGTTGTCGTCAGCAAACTTTCTGAGGGTACATTCTATCCTACTGTCTATGTCTCCAACAAAGATGTTAAATAGTATTGGTTCCAGTACTGACCCTTGTGGGACACCACTCATCACCAGCTTCCACTTGGACATTGAGCTGTTGACCACAACCCTCTGAGTGTGTCCATCCACCCAGTTCCTTACCCACCAAAAGGCCCATCTATCAAACCCATGACTTTCCAATTTTGAGTCTAGGGTGTCATGTGGGACATAAGTTTCTCACTTCCTAATTTTCTAGGTACTTATAAGATTATTATTAGCAATTTTTTCCAGTGTTTTATGAGTTGTCAGGTTTCAACTGATTTGCTGTAATTGCATAGTCTGTATTTTTCCCTTAATATATCTTTCCCATTCACCTCGTGTTCTCAGAGTTAGTTGTTGATAGCAACATATTCCTTCCATTATGTAATCTCTACTTAAAATTTCCTATTTCCCTTCCAGTTTCAGTACTTCTGATTTACATATACTTGTAATATTGTTCTCCTATTTCAGTCTTTGTTTGCATTCACATTTGGCAATTTCACCTGTATTATTAACACAAAATATTAACAGTATTAACTATTAGCTTTCTGATGGATTTAAAGCTTTTCACTGAAAACTTGAAACCAAAGAAGAGAATTTTGTCTTCAGTCTACCATTTGCCATTAGTTACTTGCTCATTTCTCCCACTGAGTAATAGGATTATACTTCCTTTATCTTCTTAGTATTTGCATCTTATATGGTTTACAAATCAGGTGGCACTAACAAACAAAAGATAAGTTCAACTTATGTTGAAGTGTGCAGGCATATTTGTACCCTAATGCACTAAAATTTCTGTAAGTGTGCAGAAACATTTGCAAAAAACCATGTAAGTACACTCCTCTGCAGAAGTTAAAGGTGATCCATTAATCATTGTGAGGGATCGAACAAGCATTTGTTCCAAATTAGTCTCTGAAATGAGAGTAGCAGAGACAAAATGATGGGTGCAGTTGCACAGCAGTGAATGTATCTGTAGAGAAATGACAAAAAAATTTACTTTATAAATAGAATTGATAAGAAAAAGTAATATTTGTCTCTTCCATCCTTCATATCTGAGTAGTGTTATCTTGAAAAAAACATTTCAGGAAAAAGAAACAATTATTGCCCATTTTAGCTTTACAAAAATAGTAATGTATCACAATAAGGGAAATAGAGTGAACGCATTTTGAGCAACTGCTCCTATGCACCACTGAAATAAATCTTGAGCAAAAATACTGAAAAAGCAATACATTCAACGTTTTAAAAGAAGATTAAAGATACAAGGAATGTGCTAAAGGAGTTAACATATTTGTACATGGGAAACGTAGAAAAAAACTGACTAGCAGGAAGATTACTACAGAGAAAATATTTTAAGAAAGGGAAATAATATTATTGGTTTATTAGAGCTGTATAAAATCAGAGGTTAATGTCTGTTTCATGGAACAATAGCTAGTTTAAGAAGTTGTTGCATCTGAGGTGATATACAGCTTTCAATGTAAAAAAAAAAACAACCAGTAAATGCAGGTCTGGATACTGGCATATGCACAGAAAACTCAAGTTTGCTGCTACAAGCTATTTTTATTAAAATAATTTCAGGAGGAAGATGGTCATGGGCATCTAAGCTCTTAATTGAATGTGAACAAAATTATAATATTCAGATACATCCAATCAAATAAAGAGCAAATGTAGAGTGTTCCCACAAGGTATACAAATTTGTTTGAAGAGTTTGTATATGTACGTGAGGGGAAATACATCAGCTAAAGTATTTCTAAAAGAAGATGTTTGACCACAGGCTGTTTTTAACCTGCCGTGTATGGTTTCTTTTCTATGTCTTTTGGCTATTGTAAGATAATAACATTAATAGATTTTCTTTGGAAGCTGAATTATTTAGCAAAATGAAGCAAGTGTTACACAGATTTAAGTGTCCTTGTCATTGAAAGACCTTTGCTGAATATCTATCACATGAACAAGTGAAAAAACATTTATATCCTATATTTATTTGTATTTCTAAAATCAGGTACGTCACATGGTTTATCCAAATTTGATCTCTTATGTCATTCAGTGTTTGAAATTAGGGTATTGTCTTGGCTCTGTCCTGCAGTTTTTGAAAACTGATATTTGAACATGTATTCAACAGAGATTTAGTCTTCCAGCTTTGTTCATATGTCAAGGGAGTTGAAGCCTTGGTAGAAAAAGAGCTTAAGTAATTGGCTATTCATCTCAGATCATACCAGTGTTGTTCTGTGGGCTCAGACCTCATGGTCTATCAAACAGTACACACTTGTCTATAGTATTGATAACTTTTCACATACCTATCATATCCCCTTTTATTTATTTCCTGTAAGGTAAATTGATTTTATCCTTTCAATTTCTCTCCACGCAAGACAGCTTCCATTTCTCTTCTCCTGCTTCACATCTTCACATCTTTTTCTGAACTACCTCTAATTCTGTAATATCTTGTGTAGAAAAGGTATGATCAGTACTTTACACAATATCCTAAAAAGCATCTTACTATTGATCCTTGTAATGGAAAGTCTGTTTATATGTATAGTGTATATTAACATTTTTTTTTTTTTTTTTTTTTTTCCTTGCCTTTCTGGGTTTGCTCTGTTTTGGAGCTGATTCTTGAAAAGATTTCATTCAGGGATATGAAGTTCACATTGCTACTTTTCTTTATACTGGCTTCAGCATGTTTCAGTTAGGATCATGACCAGAAGATGAATGTGTGCTGTTTTTGTAAGATTATTGAATCAAAAGGGCTTGGAGTGCTTGCATAAAAGGAGCCTTACCATATTTGGCACTCTTGCTGTTATCCTTAGGAATTGGAGTGAAAATAGGGATTGAGGTAATTCAGAACATGACATGGACTTCTTAGATAGTACTCTGCCTGCTTGCTTTACAGATTAAAAGGGAAAAAAAAAAAGCTTTTAGCACAGATGACTGAGTAATTTTGACAAACCCCAAATTCCATCCTAAGAAAACTAAATCTAATTATAACACAACATAATATAAGCAGTTGTTTATGGAAAAGAAGAGAACACCATGGAAACATACTGTTAAATTCAGCAATAATATTGCTTAATTTACATATTAATTCACTTTAATTCTACTACGCCAACTCCTGATAATTACATTGCTAGCCTGTTTAATCACAGTAAACATGTCTTGTTTCCCTGCTCTCCCAGAGTTCAGTGCAAAGATTACACATGACTATGTGAAGCTCTCAAATAGAGCCACTTTGGATATAGTGGTCATTTGGCTAGGATACAAGGAGACTGAGGACAAAAAATGGCCTTGATAATTTTTGGAGGAACAACATTTAGCTTGATAACATCGTATTCTACATTTTACAGGATGAACACGTCATATGGGAAACAAACATCATGACTAAGAAGGAATGGGTCAAAGTGGATATACAGCTACCAACACAGCTAGAAAAATTAAAGGTATGAGTGAAAAAGGCCATTTACTCAGTTTTTGAAGATTAAACGTCCCTGGAACTCTTTTAAAAGGGTTACCGGCAGTCAGGGACCAATCCCACTGCAAAGGCTATATGCAGCCATCTTCTTTTATGTGCTGAAAGAGATATTGGTTGTTAAGCTACACTGTTGCAATTCTGAGAATAGTTTCTAACAAATTTTATTTACCTGTGAAGTGTAACTGAATTTTTTTTCTCTTGAGCATCTGCAAAATGAAGCTCTGAAGAGGTTTCAGAGCAGAAGATGGATTCTTCAGGATGCTACATTTCTGGGAACTTTTCTAAAATCACAAAGGCTTTGCAACTTTTTAACCAAATGGTTATGATTTTAGGATTTTTTATTTAAAACTGGCTTCTACTTAACCTTATTTTTGGAATTTGTCAAACCATTTAAGCTGAAAATTTTCAGAAAATTAATCATGAGATAGTCATACAAAATTCACTTTCCCATTTGAAATTTGTTGTAGTTTTGTAATGGAAACTATCCAGTGCTTTTTACACATGGGACATTACTCTTTTGTGGAGATAAAAGTCAGTTTCTCTCTGTTGTCTGCTAATGCAAATATTTTAACTTATATAACAGCTTATGCTTAAAGGAACACTCCAAAGCAGGACAAGTTTCATATGTTTGAATAGCATCCAGCTCTTGGATGCTACACCATCTGAACCACCAGGTTTCTGCTCCATGGAAAAATTCACCTGCACTCATGGGCAGTCCACGGAGCCTGGATCAGCCTGTGATTCTCACCTAGATTGTTCTGACGGCAGTGATGAAGATCCAGCAGCCTGCTGTAAGTGCATTGCTTTAGAAGGATTCTGTGTTGAAGAGTATTGTGAAACCTAACAGGTCTACCGAAGAAATGGCTAAAATACTTATTATTTATGTGGGTTTTTTTTTTCACCAGGATATTTATTGATGTACAGGTTAGTGGCAATGTTCATAGCGTTTTCTTCTTTCAGTTGTTTTCTGTTTCTCTGTCTGGCCTCATCAATATGTTTTAAATCTAGACAATACTTTGAGTGTCTCCAGGAATGAACCATTTTGGTATAATTTTTCTTAAATGTATTCCCTACATACAACATTTATCACATCTACTTCCCTAATCTGAGAAGGATTGAAATCTGCTTTGGTGTTTCTTGTTTGAACACTTTTCTAATTTAGATTGTCTATGAGTCATTGTCAGAAAATTCGTTAGGTGGCATGATATTTGAATGGTGATTCAAATCACTGTGTAAATCAGTGACTGTCCAGGAGCTATAAGTTTGTCATGATATTTTGAATTAAAGATAACTTTGCTTAGAAGCCATGGTTTCAACTATTCAATCAATCAATCAAAAAAAAAAAAAATACAGATGTCTCTAATAATTCTGAAATGTTTTAGAGCTCCATGTGAAAGTAGTTTTAGGGACCTTGTTATTTCTAAAATTAATATTATACAACATGCATCTATATGTATGTTTGACTGTGGTAGTAACATGTAAATGTGTGTTATAGATGAAAATCATGCACATATTACAGATATTGGTAATGATATGCATTCCCTCTTGGAGTTGGACATTGATATTTTTAGTGTCACTCAGGATAAAGCACATGTTTTATTTTCATAAGAAGACTTTAGGAATTGTTTGTGACTATGAAGTTTTTTAACTCACAGTCTGAAGCTTTCATCTTTTCAGTCACTTAAAAAGCCATGCAGAAGACATCTCTGAAATCAGTAATATCTGCAAATGTTGAAATTACATTTTAAATAGGAAGGTTTATACTGTTTTATCTCTGGGTGGAGTCTAAGCCAACATTAAAGTCTACAAGGAACCCCTGTGACATATGTTTTCCATTTTTACAAGACTTGACCCTATGCTGCTAGCTCTGTGTGTGTGCTGGTAGGAGTGCAGAAAGTTGTCTCATGCGCCTTAGGAAGAGGGGTGGAATGAAAGTGAAAAGTACTTAATAAATTGGAATTCCTCACCAATTTTCTGTTCCCACTGTGGTAACAATGTGAGAGAATTGTGAATCATAACTGGGAACACAGAAGAATAATTTTAAGATTTAAAAGGATGACAGATAATTGTCCCAGTTGAAGGGTAGCTATTTACAGTAATACACAAAGTGAAAATAGACTCTAAACACTTAGAGACAATTACTTTTTGCATGTAGTGGATTACACTTTCTTATTTTATTTTTACCCCTATGCCTCAGACACTGGACATTGCCATTGTGTAGTGGAAAGACAAAATAACCTAAATATAGACATTATTTTAGAGTTAAAGAAAAATTATTCTAGGTCTCACTCTTGAGAATATTGTTTCCGTCATGCCTGTGTGGATGGGTTAGAAAAACTGGAAGGTAAACAGAAGAAAGAAAAGTGAGAATGGCCTAGCCATCTCAACTGTCCTTTGTGGCACCTTCAGAATTAGGGTGCTGGGGCAAGGACTGACAGGAGGTCCAGCCAGTTCAAAACCTTCTTCAATAGGTTGCCCAAGTGCTCCACTATCTGCTGCTGCCCCTGCACTTATCTTTGCTTTACCACATAGCATGAATTCTCCATTAACTCCTGGTATACTTCAATTTAAACAAAATATCACTCTTTGTTAAACCTGAGATATGGGGATTGTGTGCTTCACTCTGTGTTGAGGCATTTACAGGTTGAAGATATATCATTTTGTTGGAGCAGTGCACAAAAGTATACTCATCCTCTCAAAAATGGGTGAAAAGAGTCGCTTTTCTAAAATATAAGTAACCCATATTAGTTGCATGTTTCTCTGACTACTGCCAAAAAGTAAGGAAGAAAAAAAATAGCCATCTTTAATAATAACTGTTTTTAAAGTTGGCCTATTTAAATGGCTAATATTGTCTCGGATACTTCATACACTCCTTTTCAGGAAAGAGGATTCTAAAGGTGAAATGTAGCTCTTTAGCAGTTTAGTTTGCTTAGAAAATTAATCTTTCTGAAACTTTCTGCAGTCTTGAACAGAAGAAACATAAAGGAAAAATCATCATTTATTTCTGACTTTTGTTCTTTTTCTCCTATTAAGTACATTTTCTACATGATCTTGAAATTTGGTATTTAGATTGCACTACATTTAGTCACATCAATTTCCAGTAAAAATACCTATCAGGTACAATAGTGCGTATTTTAGCCTCTATTCTTCTAGGTATTTTAGCATCTGTCCTTGGACACATCCTCAGTAGTTTCCTTTGATTAAGTACTCTCACGTCCTCATAGATCTGACAGATCTCCACACTGAATGAAAACAAAGGTAGACAGCTCTTAGCAACATGAAGCATTTCCCTTGTTTGAGGATTTTCTTTGCTTCATTGTAATGATGAATGGAAAAACAATGTTTCTCTTCGCTCATGTTAACTTGGCATGAATGGTCTTATAAGAACAAATAGATATTTGTTATAAAATGCTTTTTAAACTTTCTATTTAATCTCTGCCTGTTTACCTAAATATGTATTTTGAGTATATGAAATTTAAAAGTATTGAAAAATTAGGAACTTGACTAGGACACTCTTACACTCATGAGTAACAGCCTTTGAGTAGTTTTGTTGAAATTAATGACTCTAATGAAGTGCCAAATTATGAAATTAATGTATTTAATATTAAATTCCACATTTTCATTGTCTTATTTGACACCACTTATTTGAATCACTTCCGGATTTCTTATTTCACAGTGACTGGTAAGAAGGTATCAAAGCCTACTTAATACATTCAAAACTGAGAACATAAAATACAGTACTTAGATCATTTAAAAGATTAAAAAGGCTGCTTTTGTGCTTCATTTCTGCATAACATAATGGAATTTTTGCACCATGCCAAATAACAAATATTTAAAGCACTATACTTAATATTTTTATACATTATTTATATGTAACATATATAATATGTATAAAACCATCAGAATCTAGCAAAAAGTAGCTAGGAATCCTAGCAACTTGGCAAGAAGTCTAGGAAGCACTTGCTATTTTCAAGTGATACCACACTTTGATACAGTAGTGTTTCTGGAAATTGCCTACTCATCAGCATTCACACAGATTCAAAATAATTGTGCGGTAGGATTTCCTAGAGCTGTCTCTGAAAGAACATCACCTTCTATATAACTTAATTAGAAACTTAAAACACCTGTCTTTAACTCGTCTAGTTTTAATTCTGCATCTCTAGTATTATCTTAAATGTTCTCAGCCTTTCACAGGATTTGTATAATTTATGTATAAAAAAAGTAGGTAGAATGAAAGAAAGTTGTGTGATTTTAAAGCTGGCTACCTTTTACTGCATTGCATTTATGGTATAGCAACTTATAATTGCAAATCCTTGAATCCTTCTAAGAAGACATATGCAAATCCTTTTATTACCAGTCCACTTTAAAGTAGAAAGAGCATTTTTAGTCTGAAACATTTTTTTGACTACACATTTATGTGTTTCTAGTGACACATAAATTGTTTGGAATTGTCAGCATCTGTCCATCAATCTTGCATGTGCATGTGAAGAAAAAGAAGATATGCCCATATTATTTTCAGAGTTCTTCATTGCTTATGAACACTGGGTAGCATTATCTTTGTGTTTCATCAGAGAGGTTAACTCAGAGTTTGTACCCTCTGCAGATTTGTGGTCAGTATGAGATTCTCTTCATACCACCAGTCTCTTAACCCTAAATAAGGTAACCGAGCAGTTTCAGGAGTTGAGGCTCTCACCCAAGAGACCAGCCAGGTTATTTATATATATATTTATATACTTAATGACATATGGAACTTCAAGCTAGTGGCCATTTGTGATTTTTCTGCATGAATCCTTTAAAAAGTTCTAGGTAAATAAAACTAATCACAAACTGGTAGGGAATGGGCACTAATAGTTGGTAAGAAGGTAAGTGCATAATGCTTTCTTTTCCCAAAATTACATTAAATATTAGCCAGAAATTAATCATAATCATGCCAAGGTGCTTTGATTGCTTATCATGCAGACAGTTTATAGCCTGAATTCCGTAAGAGCTTGGGTGCTGCCACACTGAGCAAGCGTAGTAGCCCTCCTCATTCAGTACTATTGGCATGGAAACAACAGCCTGATAGCTGTTGTCCCCAGTTGTGTTCATTTGATTTAGATCCCAGAGTAGGACTGAAAAGCTTTATCCAGGTACAGGCTAGCAAAACTGAAGCAATGTTAATTGACTGGTAAGCCAGCCTACCTTTGTTTTTCCCCCAAGAGGATCAAGTGGAGCTGGGAAAGGTAGAGTAAGCCAGTCAATGAAAAAACATTTCCATTTAACCTCTCGGTGCTCTTGGAACATGTGTTTTGTTTCCTTTTGTTTAAAAAAAAAAATAAAAAGAGCCAAAACCAAACGTGGAAAAATGTTTAATATTAACTGAAAAATCTTTCTTGTGTATTTTATGACTTTAGTAAGTTCCACTTATTTCTTGAAAATCAAGGAGATGTGTTTGGGGAACATTGGGGAACATTTTTTTTTTTTCTCCTGGTTACATGCTTAGTCATTGCTTTTGCAGAACTAGTGTAATAATTTAATCTTTGACTAGTTGAGAAATTCTGGAATACCCACATGAAAAAAACCTCCACCATATTTCAGAATTGGCTTGTTATTAAAATGAATGCAGACAACAGATTTTATTAAATTTTCTTTCTATTTTTTCTGAATTATAAATAGAAGAATGACCAAAAATGAGAACTAACTGGATTTGCTTTCAGAATGCAGAAAATCTTTCTGCAGTTTGAATCCAATGCATTCTTCTGACTGAAATAAAATCCTCTTACCTCTGATGGTAAGTGGAAAAGGCATAATACACCAGGAATATTCTTTACTGTCCATTTAACTTACATAACTGCAGTATGAGTCCTCAAAAAATATAGGTTGTGCCATCACTTATTTTCAAACTATAGATAGTAAAGTTTTCCCTATAATCTCTTGAAGATTAAAAGAAAAATGTAGGAAAAGGCAGTGAATAAAAATTGTGCACTATTTTGATGGGAAAGGAGCTTTTTTTGGAGATTATTAATGTTTGAGAAATGAAAAAAATAACTAGAGAAATTGTCTTACTTGGATTTGGGTTTCAGCCAAAACACAGAACTTTATTTTCAAGCTTGATTAAACATTTACAAGCACCTCCTAAGTTTTCAGAATTGAGTAGGAATAAAATTTAAGTGAAACCATTAACTTGGACAATAGGGTTTAACTCACATTTATAGGCCAGCTGATCCCTAACATGTCAGTACTTTTAAAAATGAAGTATTACTTCCAGAAACTTGAACACTTGGGCTTGGTAAGTAAATCTAGCCAAGTGTCTATGTGTGACTGGATGCTTATATAGAGCTTGTAATTTTGAAAACAGATGCAATGAAAATCATGGTCAATATTATCACATTTAGTAAACTGGAGCCGCATTTTTTAATTCTCACTCCCCCGCCACACACACACACAAATATTTCAGAAGCATACCACCATGAACATTGTTCCTACCTTTATAATTGTGTTCAGATTTAAATAAAGTTTGAAAAAGTGGCTGGGCATTTACCAGCATTACTGGTTAGGCTTACTACCATAGTCATTCAACAAAGATGCACTTAATTTTTTGTTTTGTACAATCTGAAAATTGGATTAATTTGTATAATCACGTCTGAGGATGATAGGAATGATGTGCCATGGAATTTGGAAAGTGCCAGGTATAGTTCAGAACCAATTTTTACAATTGTGATAAGTGACCCAAAGAGTTAAGTGTAGCACTTTGTGAAATTGTTCTAGACTAGGAAAGAAAACTCTTAAATGATACTATTTTCTTATCAAAGTAATCAGTTTCATTCAAGAAACAAAAGGGTACATCAGACTGCTATACAGTTTAAGTTAGTCTCATCCATACCGATGGAGAAAATGGTCTTTTACTTTGCAATAAAAATTTCTAGGAGACCTTGATTCATAAATCTCACTTTCAAAAGTAAATTAAGTGGAAGCTTAATTTACCTTTACTTTCAGTAAAGACACATTCCACACATTCATAAGTGAATTTCCAGTAAAATTCATCTGTTTAAAATATAGAGTATTTCTTTCATAATCTATCAGCAGCCCATGTACAGGTCTCATATTTAATGATACAGTTTATTTTCTCATAGGAGATTTCCTTCTGTGTTCTGATGATTCTGAGTTTGGCTGAGAAGGGCCTGCCTGACCTTTTACCTGTTTTCTGGAACTTTTTGTCCATCTGAGTAATCTGGATTTCAGTGAAACATGCCAGTGCTTCTTTAAGACTCTCTGTACACTCAAATACAAAACAACCATCATTTTGCTATTAAAGTGCTGTATTAAATTCAATTTAAGGATGTCTTATTGTTGTTCTTCTTACAACAGCTAATTACACTATATGTGATTTCAAGACTGACCTCTGTGGATGGAAGCCACTAAGCCCAGGAGACACTGACTGGAACATAATGAAGGAACAGGCTCCCCTCAACAGGAGACTCCCTGGCAGAGGTCATAAAACTAATACTGGACATTGAGAGATTTCTTTTATTATTATTATTTTCCTCTGTCTATGACAAGTATTTGTACTGGTAAATGGTGACAGACTGGTAATAAAAACTGACTTGAAATGAATGCTGCATAGTATGCATGTAATATAGATAAAGTTACAGAAACTGCTCATCTTTTAGATGTGATTTGGTTACTCTGCCTTTGTAGCCTTCATTTTCTGCTGGGACAACCAATGAGGTAGGAGGCTTCCTGCAGCCTTATTTTTTTTGAGATACTGACCTTTGAACTGGTGTAGCTAACTTTGTTTACGCATATCATAAGCATATTTGTTTCAAATATTCACACAAGGCCATTCTTGAAAATATTATTTGGACAAAATATGACTGTAGCTTTTCGGAGAGTGTGTAGGTCAATGAATTAGTTTTGTCAGGGGAAAAATACAGTGAATGTGATATCTTTGTTGTTCTTCCTTCAGCCCATAGTAGCTATAAAATACATTCAGCTGGAAAAAGTTTATTCCAGTGGAGGGTTGCTTTATTTTTCCAAAATGAAAATATTATTACAGAACGCTGTATCAAACTTAAAGTGCCTAGTGTGTTTGTCATTGTTAAATAATGTTGGTAAATATTTGTTACTTCAGTTTTTTTAAAAATGGAGCTGTTATATTGTTTCCAGTGAACACTAGATTATTTTAAAATCTGGGTTTACAGTTCAATACTCCTTTAAGTTAAATATTTTTAATTATGTATGTTATCTTACAGTCAGACCTTCACACTTCTCTCATATGTTTACTTTAGAGGAATGTGACATATTGAGCATTCCACTTCAGGCATCAGAAGTAGAGGAATTCCAGGATTAAAATTCACCTGAGTAAATGCTAGTGGGGTGTGAGCATGCTATATAATAATTCTAACTGCATAATCATATGCCTTTTTTTTTTTTTCCTTTGGTCCCCAAGTAATGAAGTACACCAAAGTTGCTATTCAGTTTCTCAACAACTATTTGATATTTCATTTTATTGTATCCCTAGAGCGATATTTGATCTGCATCACTGTATTATCTGCAAATGTTGCTGTGTCACACTTCTGAACTCTCACAGCTCCAGTGAAGGGCACTGATACGCCTATGTCTTTCCCATATGGGCTATTTTAGGTGCTGCTGAAACTCGAGGTGTAATGTGGTAATAATGAGGACTGCTGGTAGAAACATCTGCTCTAAACAGCATGTTAAATTAGTCCATATGGAACAATGTGGTGCTGCACTTAAGCTGCTGTTGCTACCTGAATCATTACAAGTCAGGTTCATATCTTTATATGTTGCTGCATGTTGAAGCCTCAAGCAGATCTTGAGGTTATCATGCGGCACCTCTCAAGCTCAGTAATGATGCTTTCCCCATATAAGCTAGTGCAAAGGTCTTTCTGAGGTGGTTTTGTACCCATCTCTCACTGTGCCTGCTGTAGCCACATTACAACTTTAGAATTAGGCTTCCAGAATTTGAGCAAGTTTTTGCCAACATTAGATCAAGGTCCTTCATGTTGCAACACTTGCCCCTGATACAACAGTGTACATCTCTCTTCTTTCCGGGGGAGGGCAGCAGTAAATTTTGATTAATGAAGATCTTAACAAGGCTACTGTGAAGCCTCAGCTGCAAATTAAAAGAGGATCCTTTGAAGTACTCTTGCATTCCAATGAGGGGAGCTTCCCTTGTGCTGTGGACAGCAGCACGCTGGTTTGTACAGAGAGCTGTAATGTCACCTCTTTGTGCCAGACTTGCTAAAGTGATGTGATTATTCATGTGGGGCTGGACTTAACCCTCTGCTTCATTATGTATCCATGGGAAATAAATGGCTAAGGAGTATGACTGTGAAAGCACAATAGCTGATTTTCCAAGATGTAAGGCAATATGTGTAATATCAATGCGCAAACAAGACTGAGCCTTTAGTGTTGTTTTGCATAGACTTTCATGAAAAAGTCTCAGTATTCAGTGAAGGCAGCACTGGCGGCATTCAAAATATGCTGCTTTAGGGCCCCTTGAAGATGTTTATCCTTCCCTACCTTTGTCTGAAGCACATCTGCTGTAGTTCAAATCCAAAGGCAGTTCGTTTGCCAGAGTTTAGATTAGATCTTTAATTAAGCTTTCATCCCCACTAGCACAGACAACAATGTCAAGTCTGTGGACCCCATGAGAAAATATAGCTTATTCCATTGGCTCCCATGGTCTTGCAACATTGTTAGCATGCTTAAAGCTGGCTGGGCTGTGCTGACAGTGAAGACTACCCTAAAGGAAATTAATTTCTTTTTTTTCTAAATTCTGTTTGAACCATTATTTAAACCAATTAAAACTTGTCCTTTAGGGATCCCAGCTGAGGTCTATGCTGTTTGGTCTCCAGGCTGCTTTGTGCTGCAGCTCCTGCAGTTCCTTTGCTCTCCCTGGCCTGTGCAGAGATGATGGGAAGTAGTTGTAGTGTTTGGATGATGGAGGTCTTAAGGTTTTTCTCAAAGAGGGCAGGTAAACAAATACACCCAGTGCGTCCACACAGTAATGCCCTCACAGAAGCAACACCTGAACTCCCTTTGCTGGGCTCTGTATTTAGTTCCTCAGACTGAAGTTCTTGCAGGCACCATGACAGCATGGCCTTAATGACTGCTCAAATATCCTTTTTTCCTTCCCCCTCTTTCCTCACCTTTGGATTCACCTATATTAATTTTACTGTGGTAGAAAGAGGCAGGAGTGTTTAGCAGTTCTATTTTGTCTTTGCCTACATAGACACTGGTTGTCACAGTCTGGCATGAGACCCTCCTTGTTATCCACAGACTGAACTGACATCAAAGCTCTTTTGTTTGTTTACATTTAAGAATAAGCTTTATGTGCTGCATGAGGCACATAGTTACCTCTCTGAAGTAGCTATTTGCCATTGGAACATGACATATTTCTTATATGTCTTTGACTTCTGTTTACAGGAGCATTCATTTACTTCAGTGGATCACATCAGATGAACACCAAGATGGCTGTGTCTCATCTGGGGAGCCCTTTGCTTGTCGGGCTGTCCCCTGGGCTTTCCTGCTGCCAGGTAACAGATTGATATATTAACTGTCCCCACCTTTTGTAAGCTATCACTCACCTGATGTGCAGATCTGGTATTCTTCATGCTGTTAAGTATTGCTGCTGGAAAACTGACTCTATTTCAATACCAGTGGAAGGAGTTGCAGCATGTTTTTTACTGTTTTCCTGCCTTTTTTTTTTTTTTTTTTAGTCTGATTGTTATTCTTTCTAAAGCATCCACCAGGTAACTCAGATTTAAGACTGTGCTTCAGGTTTTTGTATGCTGTAAGAAACTGAGCCAGACAACATCAGGGCCATATCAACTCACAGTCAAAGCAGCCTTTCAAGCAAAAACTGGTAGAGTCACACTGTCGTATGTAGGCTGGAATGACTCACACATCTAGTGTCCCATAACATAAGACCTGTGGTCTGAAGTCACTATATAGATTGACTATATTGGTGGGATCAAAGAGAATTAGCTACCATGCTCCAGACACATACGGAATTTTAATCGATTGTTTGAAGGTGATACTTCTTAAGCTGATCATCAGATTATTGGAGAGTTTACCCTGAAGTACTCATTTAGTCAAATGTTTTGTGATTCTGTAGAGGAATGCAAATGCAATCACCCAGAATAGTGGTTGATCTGAGAAAGCAGAAGTCAGAATGGCTAAAAAATGGAACAGTCTTATATGAAAAATGAAAATACAGTTTTATAACTAGAATATTGTGTTTTCAAAAAAATACATATTTTTATAACAGAAATTGAAGGAATATATTAAATATATGTAACTATATTGTTAAAGAATGTAATACAAGAAAACAGTCCTAACTGCCTTTTTATTTATCTTTTTTGCCACTGAATAACGTGAATAGATGCTGTGCAGTTTTATAAGTTGTTGGTGGTTGAGTTTTTTTCTGAGTTTTTTCTGGTTTGTTTTTTTTTTTATTCTGTAACTTTTCAAAGCTTATGCCATCTTGGGGAGAACATAAGTTATGTAGTCATGCTGTTGTTTTATCTGCTACTTCTTAGTGCCTCCTGATTTAAGAAGACAGGAAAGAAAAGGAAAAAAGGGAGAGCTTGAAAAAATAATTTTGTGTTCTCTGACAAAGAGAGGCTTTAAGGAAACAAATTAAATTTAGACTGGTTGCTTAATTTTTCAGACTCAATGTAGAATTAGAACTGTAATTTCACTTAGGAAAACTTAGTTCATAAAACAATGTGTGGAAGAACTGCATTTAGAAGACTCAACAAATAGCAGAATTTTATTGCAACAGGACCGAGGCTTCTTAGTTTTTTTCTAGTCTAAGGGATCTGAAACAACTGTTGGCTTAGATAAATCTGTTTTCCTTGAAACTGTAGTTGACATAGAATCTGCACACTGATGAATCACTATATCTTGGCTGAATAGTTGCAACTTGTAGCTGACGAGTAGAAGTCTCTTAACAAATTAAGAGTAACACCTTGCTGTCACTTAATGCACTCTCAGTTTTTAATCTTCACATAGCTCCTTAATGTTGCAAAGAATCATAAATTAAATAGATACAGAATGAAATTAAACAAAATGCTGCTACAGGGAACACAGAAGGTCTCTCAGCATCCCATCAGAGCCCTGCATGTTGCATTATTCCTGGGAAACCAACAGCTTTTGTATGCACAGTGAATTAATTCAAGCAGTTCCATATCTCTTTTGTAGATTCTGATACTGAGTAGATTAACACCTTCCATGTTCAGATTAACTTATTTTACAATCCCTCAAGGTGAACTGGTGTGTGAACCAATAAATCACTCTGGTTATATCTATTGCAAAATTTGGTCTGCATTCAAAACAAATACAAATGTAGCAGGGATTCACAGACATTTCTCTAGTTCAAAGTCAGAGAATAAACTACTTATTTTGAGTGCATGTATTGAATGCATTTGAAGTTCCCAGAATCAACAAAGGCTAGAACAAGTTCTTATCCAGCTATACATGTCTGAAAAGAGAATGTGTTTGAAGACTGGAAGCCTGGCTTTCTGCCACATTTTCCCTGAGACTTTTATTTCTAGGAAAAAGCAAGGAGTAGCAGTCCCTCATTAGGATATGTGTTGGTGTGTTCTGCTCCCTGCGTATAAATGTGAGATGTTGCCCTCTGTTGGATGTCCCACTGAGAGGATAAAAGGATGTGCATAAAGGGATCTATGTTTATTAATAGCTTTACAAGTTCTTTGGCTCCAGTTGTTTAAAAAAGAAAGAAAGAAAGAAAGTTGGACTTGAGGGATAACAGTTTTATATTGTGCCTTATTGGCTAATTGAAGCTGAGAAGTAACTTCTTTCTGCAGCTTCTTGTAGCTGAGTCATTCTATAGATGTCAGCGAAGAAACATCTTTATTTAGCTTATGTTTTGGAGTTGTAGAAGCAAATTTCTAGTCTTAGACCTCTGTTTACAGCTCTTTAATGGACAGAGAGTCATTGTAAAGTAGAACTTGTAGACATAGAGAGGGAGGGTAATTTTATTTGTTACTTAATGAGGACACAAATTTGTTTGAAAAGCTGTTTTATAAACACAAACCTTACATCTCAATAGTTTAGGGTATAGTTCTTCAAGTAATTTTGAAAAGTATATACCTGTAGCTTTGTATTTTTAAGCTTTCTGGTGAGAGAAAAAAAAGTTACATGAAAGTATATAATTTATTGTCAAGTATTGAGATTATTTTATTCAATATATTATTTTAATGAGGGAGAAGAAATACTGTGGGAAATTAATAGGCTGAGTCCACTGGCCTCAAAGCCAGAAGACATGAAAAAGTAAGAGTGTATTGTAACAAGAGTATTTCCACCAGTAACCACTGGTCTACCTTGCATTATGTAACACAAGCAAAAAAAACTCTGTCTTCATATATATGTTGTGTCTTAAGTGAATATGTCAGTTCTATGGATTAAATTCAGGTCCAGAAGTGGAAGGTAGTGAATCTACATGCATGATAATTTTCAGACTATTAGTCAATGATGTAAGTGTAAGGAGTTCTCAAATTCATCAATCCTGTTCTTCAGCCCTCGGCACACTGGGGGTGTGCCACACCCTTAGTAAATGTGTGTAAAATGCACATTTTACACACACAGATTTAACAAAGATGCTAACATGTTAATTTATTGAAGAAAGACTCCTTTCAGAGTCTGGTTCCTCTTAAACTGCTACTTTCCTTGAAAGTTATAAATAAATAAATAAATTTTATTAAAATGATGTCTTGGGGATGAACAAGGAGGAGATGTGGAAGGGGACATTGCTGGGGACACAGCTGGAGATATACCCATGGAAGGAAGTTGTTCATGCTGGAGGAGGTATGGCTCTGAGCGGACTGCAGCTGTATGTGACCCATGCTGGAGCATGGACACCCCCAAGAAACTGTGGCAGTGGGTGATACATATTGGAATGGGGACATCCCAGAGGGACTGTGACCTCTCAAAGCCCTGAGCTGAAGCATGGCAAGAAAAGTAAGAAGCAGTGTTTGGAGGATGGGAACTTGCAGGGAGCATCAGAAAACAAAACTCATTGATCACACGCCCAATTTCCTACACCACCTGTTGACAAATTAGGAAAATTAAGACTGGGAAAGGGTTAGGCTAAATGTTTGACTTAAACTGGCTTGGGTAAGCAGAAGGAAAGGTGTTTGCTCAAGTGTGTGTTGAACTGTTTTCTTTTTCCTTTTTTTCTCAGTAGCCCAAAACGATTAGAAGGTTTTCTTTGTAATTTACAATAAAATAAATTAAGTAAAAATTACAGCACCCACCCTCAAACTGTTTTGCCTGTTACAGTCCCTAATATAATGTTTTTCCACAAGCTGCAGAGCCTCTTCTGTCAGCTATCTTGCTCAAATAAAAGACTTTAATTGTTTTGTGTGTAACTAAAAGGTGGGTAACACAAGCATCTGTTTTTCCTGAGGCTAAAGGTAGGTTTTCTTGCATTCGTTATTGTCGTGCAGAAAGTACATGTTTTATTTGGCTATTAGCCAAAAAAGGTATGTATTTTTTAACTCTGTTCTAAAGTTGATTAAATCCTAAAAAATAAAAGGAAACTTTCTGCAGTGTGATGACCCAAGATTCACAGTGTAAGATCATATGAAGATGGGTAGAGAACTGGGTAGGAAAAGCTATTTTTACAGCTCTTTTACCTTCATGAAGATTCAAATATTATTCAAAGCTTTTGTGGGGAAGTAGAGAGTCTGCAGTTGAAGAAATGTCTTTCAGTATGTGAAGAAGCATGAAGGACTCAGGGGAATGAAAAATATTTAGACTTTGAAAATTTTTTTTTTCCCTGCGTTTTTTGTCTGGGTGGTATTTTAACAAAATTAAGTGCAACAGTTTTACTCTTTATTGGAAAGGAAGCATAGTGAACTGGAGTTCTCTCTGTGTTTTCTGTTTTTTTTTTTTTTTTTTCTGCTTGGAAAGCAGATTTTTGTAGCCTCACCCACCTATAGTTGTTGTTTTTCCTTTCCATATATTGGTCAGTTCATTTGTTTCAGGAGGTCAACAGATTATTTTAAACATCTGTCTCCAGATAATTTTCAGTTGTGTTGCTTGTGAAAATAGAAGATCATAACATTTCTTTCATATAAACACCTTGACTGTTGCACTTCTGAGATTAACATACTTATGAAGCTGTCCTACATTCAGTGTTTGTGAAGAAAAATAATCTTTAAGATGTTTCTAAGTCCTTACTAAGCAAAAAGAGTGAATGGAAATCATATCAGTTGGTCTACATAAGTTGATAGACACAAGTAAGCTTAAAAATAAGCTTTACTTTTAATTATGGTTTTATCTTTGGACATAATACTGCTCTTCAACATGCCACAGTTTCATACACCTCTTTCTTTTTATGCCAAAACTGTGTTTAGACCTGTCATATCACTCTGTGTTATAATGTACATATATGACTTGGTACTTAATTTATTGCAGATTGCTGATGGAGTTTTTAAAGTGTTTCATTAAAAACTCTTTTAACAGGTAAGGTTCTGGTACTGGTTATCTCAGGATTCCCAGCTTTCTGTCTTTAAGAGAACCACATCAGATGGAAGTTTGGAAAAACTGCGTGATATTTCAGGATTGCCTGAAATGCAGTGGAGAAAAGTGAATATACCTATAGAGAGTGCAGCTGAGGACTTAACTTTTCAGGTAATTAGAAACTACATGTACATTGCTTTGAAAAACCTACTCTAATGTGGAATTAATTTACTTCCATAATCAAAAAGAAAAAGAGAACATCTATTCTTTAATGCCCATTATTAAAAAGCCCGACATATTTAGCTTTTTCGACAAATGAATCTACTAAAGGACATCACCATTAATTTGGTATCGTATACATGAGAATCACCTTTTTGTAATGAAAATTAAGTTGCAATAGCACAATAGCTTTTATAAAATGAACTTGCTATAAAAACTGCTAATCAGAGTGAGGGCCTAATTATGTTGGCTAAAGGCAGAACTGCAAATACTTCAATTTGCAGCATTGATCACAGAAATGATTAGCAGTTTTCAAG
The DNA here is from genome assembly GCA_013398155.1 of Pedionomus torquatus. NCBI lineage: Eukaryota > Metazoa > Chordata > Aves > Charadriiformes > Pedionomidae > Pedionomus > Pedionomus torquatus. The sequence continues at coordinate 167,180 of VZRU01011456.1, forward strand.
TTTCATGTTATTTTTACATAGTCTCAGGCTGTTACACTTTACTAAAATTTAGAAGGAAACTGTTAGGGGAACCAGCAACTCAAATATAATGATTCAGCAGATCAAAATTCCACTTTTGGCCTCTTCAATTTATGACTTATCTGTAAAATGGTCTAAAAGAAAGGGCATTCAGTTCTCATTATTGGTAAGTTATAAGTGAACTTTACCTTCCTTCATTTTCCCCTGAGTATTTTGCCTTATATTTACAAATGTATCCTTACAGTCCCTGCATTTGCTATACTACATATTGTTGATTTCAGAGGGCATAGTATTGATGAACACAATTAAATGGAGTTGTAAACTGTCATATTTGGTAACACTGAATAGCTAATGTAAAAAATATATAACTTTATGGTTCCAACAGGAAGACAGTTCATTCAAGTAGTGGTGGCTTTTACTATTTTAGGAGGAAACAAGGTCATCTGGGTTATGTAATGTTTTGTAAGTAAAGGCAGTTATGACTTTGATGGTTGAGGAGTAAATTTCTGACTGTGATCAAATCTCAATTGTAGTTTTTGCTGGCTGGTATTCAGAGTTGTTTGTAGATGGTATTTACCTCCTGAGCAGATGTAGTAAATTGTGAAGGAACATTTATGTGTGCGTGTGCTTTTGTTATGTTACCTTTAATGAGTTAATTTGCTTCTTTTTCTTTAAAGATTATTTTGCGAGCTACTATTCTTAAAATAAATGCTACTGTGGGTGTTGGTGACATCGGTATAACAAAGGGATGTGGAGTTCTGAATAAATCCTTTCCAGGTGTCAACCAAGAAAGTGAAGGCAAGTTCAGTTGTTTTCAATGCATTTTACCCAATGCCTGTTATGTGTAACCATGATTCATTCAACTGACAAATTGAAGACACCTTTAAGAAGGTAGGGGACAATCTGAGGAAAAGGTCTATGTGCTGAAATGAATCATCTATAACGAAGACTGTTTACACATTAGCTGCTATAAGTGGTTTGCACTAGTTCTGTGGAGTAAACTGGGGTGGGAATTTCCAGATACCACCTGCTATATAGTGCCTGACCACATTTACATTTGGATGCAGAGACAGAGGCAAAGCATCTTATACATTTCTTTGAAAAGCAAATTCCACTGCTCTTATCTTTAGAGCATGAAGGTGCTCTTATCCTTACTGTCAGGTCCTAAGTGCACAGTGAACTTGTCTGCGTACCTGCGCTGTGTAATCTTGAAGTGCAAATGGATGGAAACATAAAATAGCCATACCCTTCTATCAAACTGCTGCTTCTGGTCCTCTTGAATATTAATGACTGCTCTTCTAAAATGGCACAGGCACATACATAACCAGGGGTAATACTGAGGGTTATACTCAGCATCTGAATTTCTTTATTGGAAAATTTAAAGGCATAATAGAGAACTTCAGTGTTGTGTTTTTAAGACTTCTCTGATCTCTATTCACACTCTGATTGATGTCAGCTAGTTATTTGAAGTAACATTAATTTACTTTAACTATTTTCCCTTCAACTCCCCTGTAAACTCATCAGCCATGAAGATGTTATTTTAGAAAAGAGGGCTTTTTTTATAAAAAAAAAAAAAGGTCTGTCTGGATAACAGTATGAGGATTCAAATAAGCTAAGTTAAGGGAAAAAAAAAAGCTGTTAAACAAAACCCCACATGTCATTCCTTTCATGCTCCTTCCAGAAATCTACTGAAGAAAAAAACTCCAATTGTTCTTGATTTTTGGTTTCTCCATTTGCTGAAATTTGTGGCTTGAAGTGCAAGCTGCTAGTGGTACAGCATCAAACTTCCGGCTTCTTGGAATTTTCATTGTGAGCTGAATGCAGAGAAACCACTGCTACAGCAGAAATTTTTTTTTTGGCAAGACCTGCTCCTGACCATGAGACAAACAGCAGGCTGATGTACACAGCACCTTGCCTCTGAACTGGAACGAACCTGGCCATGTAAATTTAAGGAGGTTTCGATACTTCTTCACATGAGTGTTTGAATATCATGGAAAGTAAAATATGATTTAAGAGCATCAGACATTAATATGTGATGGTATAATCTAGTTCACTTCATAGGTGATAGTATGGTTCATATGCCGTGTGTGTTAATATATTCAAAGAAGATACAAAATACTTTTTAGAATTCAATATATGTGTGTTTTTACTTACAATTTCCTTTCTGAATTTTAAGGGGAACCAGAATTTGCAGATGTTAATTCTTCATCTTTTTACTGTCCACTGCAACTTTTTTCATGTGGGGATGGACAATGTATTTCATCTGACAAATTTTGTGATTTCACACCTGACTGTTCAAATAACCATGATGAAGCGAAGTGTCGTAAGTGAAAATTTTAAAAATCTAGCTTGTTAGGTTGCTGTGACTATGTGTTTCTTCTATTTTCCAGGCTTTCATGACTTCATAAATGTAATTTAATTAGCAGTAGGAGGTCGTGAGAAATAGTTACTTAATTTTCATTCTATTCTGTTTTTTTTTCCTTTTATTTTCTGTAGTAAAATCCCTCTTGGCATTAAAACTAGAAAAAAGGTTTTTGATTAATTTTTTAGTAGAAGGAGTTGCTTAAAATGCAGTATTTTGTATCTCTTGAGATGCTAAATATGAGGTACAGTGTTATACTGAATAAAACCTTAATCTACAAAACATCGGAAGCTGATTCTGGAAACCACTGTAAAATAAACCAGACAGAACTTGTGCACACTTTTGCGCACACTTACAAAATCATGGTAGAAAATGTGAGGAAAATATGATACACTTGTACAAATTTGGAGATTCTGTGGCATCAATATATAAGATGCCTCTTCTTAAAGGCTAAATGGTCCTGCACTTAGACCTGAAAAACAGAGAGAGAGAAAACATCAAAATATCAAAAACACATCAGTCACAGACTCACATTCAAATTGTGTGTTTTGTATACTTAGTTTTGATGTGAAGATACTGCAGCTGAACTAGTAAATAAAGCATCTATGCACAAACATGCTCAAAGATGGAATTTATGCTATGTCAACATGTTCTGTTCAGATGAGCTGTGACTCTTGTCTGGGCTATGTATTGTTGGGTTCTAATAGTATCGATTGCTCTCTCATTACCCTTAAACTCATGTACTGGGATTTTGTCCTCTGAACAAAGAGTAACACTTCCAATTCAATAGTTTCATTAAAAAAAAATTTCAATAGATTTAGTTCCATGTAACCTCTCTTTCACACCCCTGGGATAGCAATTAACTGGTAACTTTTAATCAAGAACACTAAAATCTACTGTTTTCTCTTCAAATACAGTCATTTATATTTCAAAACATCCTTTTATCTATTCAGCCTCTGTTTTTATTTCAATGTTATATCTAAAAGTGAAGACACATGTAGACCTAGGTATTCAACTAGTCCTAGATTATCCTTAATCCAAGTCTCACTTGCCCAGACTATACATTAACAATGTGCCATGCTAAAGGTTAAGCTATGGAGCCATTATAAGTATATTTATGGTGATCTTTGCTATAAATATATTGCTTGCTTATAAATCATTATTGTGCCGCTGAGTTGGTTCAATGTGTGTTATTGCTGCAACTTGTTGCATAGGAAACAGAATGTAGGTATAAATGAGTCTGAAAATAGTTTGCCTTTGCCTTTCAGCACATTAGTCTGGTAATCCAAAGCACTAGAATATCTTATAACTCTACCAGAAATGATATTTCACCATTTTTGTGCTTACTTCTTTCTTATTCTCCATCACACTATTCCAGACATGACAGGGTGACAGAAATGTGGTCGAACCACTGTTAAAGCCATTCTTGTAAAATTACTTTCTCCAGTTTGGTATTTATTCATGTAATTGGATGCAAACATTTCATTTTTCTCAGTCACTTTTCCTAGTTCATTAGTTCGGTTAAGCACAGATGTTTTTTTGACTTGATCACCTACAACTGCTTTGCTTCTTTCATTCATTTTAACTTCTTTTTTCCCATGACATTCCATCTGCTGGTGACTGTATGCTCTTCAGTCTTGTTAATGTAAGCTTTTCCTCCTCGTATGAGAATGAGGCAAGGTCTCCATGCAATTTTCTCATCTCGCAACAACAGTCCTTGAGTGGTCTCTTGATTTTCATTACTCTCAAACAGGTTCTTCTTTCTGTCAGAACTGAAGAATTCAGTTGAAGATGTGTGGTTTTTTACCTCAGTGTAGATTTCAGAGTTCCTAGTTCTTGCAAGGAACTATCTTTGCTACTTCTCTTTATATACAGGACTGTCACTGAATTTATTTGCTGCACTGATATCCTCTTTGATCTTAGAACCACATTCATGTTCTTGATCCTGATGCAGGATGAGATTATTCTTTCTTCTGGTTTTCTTGTTGCATTTTACAAAAATACATGTCCTGGACAGAAAAAAAAAATCATTTTAATTTACTCTGATTAGTTAAGAAAAGTAAAAAAGCCTTCCCACAGGCTGCAGTTCTTCATTAACTGCTCCGACATAGGAACCTTCCATGGGGTGCAGTCCTTCAGGAACAGACAGCTCCAGCGTGGGTCCCCCACTAGATCACAAGTCCTGACAGCAAACCCACTCCACTGTGGCCTTCTCTTTCCATAGGCCCTACAGGAACCTGCTCTAGCATGGGCTCCCCGAGGGTCACAGGCATCTACCTGCTCCATCTTGGGGTCTGTCTTGGAGCCAGCTGGTTCTGGCTCTACAGGACATAGGGGAAGTTTCTAGTAACTTCTCATGAAAGCTACCCATGTACCGCCCCTACTTCCAAACCTTTGCCACACAAACCCAATACAAATATACAGTATAATTTCTAAAGCGTAATCCTATATATTTCATGGGGTCTTAATACTTTTCCAACCTAAGTATTATGATGCACTTCTGCTGTGGTTATAAGGGAGTTTTTCCACAACCTAATTTTTGCAGTAAAAGTCTTCACACCAATATGTCTGTCTTGTGCTTTTTACTCTTTCATTTCAGACAAATCAGTTGTTTTAAAGGTGAGGCCAGGAACAACAGACAGCTCACAGGAATGGGCTGTTCAAGGGGACCCGAAGCTGGCATTGCATAAGCAGCTGCATTAGGATCAGTTTGTGGAAACTAAGTGAGGAAGGGATAGGACTAAAAGGCCATGTACAGTGACAGCAAACCACCTTTGCCTATGAAGACCATGGAATGGCTGCAGATGCTTCATTGCTTGAGGTTATTGGAGTAGGAGAGAGGTAAGGGGCCTGAAGGAAGCTATGGCAGGAAGGACCCAGCTGCTGTAGGGATAAGGATGAAGACTAGTTGATCAAAGAGCCTCCAGTGTCAGGAAGGAGAACAGTAACAAAAGATAAAACATTTGGTAAGAGAATAAAACAAGGAGAGAATAGGAATGAGAAATACAAACGGGGAACAGTGATGCTTTGGGAAGGATTAGTATAAAGTGGGGCAGTAAGTGGCAGAGAACTGAAAGTGTGTTGAGGGGACCTGGAGCAAGGAGCTGGGGAAGCAGCCTGGCAAAGACAAGAGGACTGGATGAGGAAATACAGTGAAGATTCCTAGCTTTTCAATGAGACTAGGAGATGTTGTGGAATAGGTAAAAGGAGAAATAGGTTGTGGAAAGGAAGATCATTGAGAAAAGTGCAAGAACATTTTTTGACCACGGTTTTTCAGAATTTCTATAGAGCCCAAAAGTCATTAATCCAACTTTTTTACTTCTGCCAGAATTTTTTTTTTTTTTTGAGAAAATGTGTAGCTCTTATAGTTATTCTTATCTGTTTTCTTGGAAATTATGCCTTGTGACAAAAAGTTTTGCATGAACTCCAGTGGCAGAGAGCTACAGGGTAAATAACAAGATAGCCTGAATAACGTCCATCAGATATTATTTTTTAAAATCTGGAACTTTCCTCTTCAGTTATTTAGAAAGAGCATTCTAATAGACTGGACACCATAAAGATGATTAAAAAAGTTTAAAAACTAGCAATCAATTCCTCAAACACTCGAGGAGCATATTACCTCCAGAGTCTGTCGGGCTAAAAGATGGTTAAAAGAGCATGTAAGAAAGTAAGAAATAGGAGAAAAACAGAAAGTAAAGTACTAGAAGGGAGGGCAGATTAGTTTATCTGTGTTCACTGTAAAAGACACTGCTGAGGTACCTAAGCCATAGTCTTTCCTTCTGAATAATGTCTGACATGGAAATTCCAGGCAAAGAGGACAATTAAGTAATTGAAGTATTATCAAGAACCAAGTGCATTTCACTATCTTCCCTAGGTGTTAAATATTTGGTTTGAGATTCAGTTGAAAGTTTGAGAGTTATTTTATCTCAATGTATTCATGCACACTTAAGTTAAGTGTATGGTCTGTTGCATCTTTTCTTTTATGTTTTGTCTCTGCTACAAGTTACAGATTTAAGATGTCTGGGCTCAGACTTAACAGATTTATCTTTTTTTATTTGCCTATTTGCCTCTTTTGGTGTAACAATCTGTGTCCAAGTTTTATCATATTCTTTGTTGCTCTTCTCTTGGGAACATGGTACAGTATCTTCTTTTGAGGAAAAATCAGAAATAGCTCTCCTTACTATTATGTTACGTCAGTGGATTCTCAGTGATTTCCATCTTAGGTCCTTGAATGTTTGTATATATTTTATCATCATTTTATCATCATTTTATTCAATCAAAACATTAGATCAAAAAATTTCTTCATCCTGTTTTTTCTTGGTCATATTTGGTCTACATCATTTTATCATTGACATTTCTGATGCACATATAGTGTGCGTAGAGCAAACATATTTTCTTTGGTCTCTTAAATGTTATAGTCTTTCATATTTGTTGAATGGTGCATTTTTTTAAGCAGCTCTAGTAACTGTGCTTTGCATAATAATCTACAAAATTGTATTTTGGAAGCCCTAACTAATAGTAATGTTAACATTTTTTTTCATTCTTTCTATCAAATTATGTATAAATTAACGAGAGGCAGTTCTTAAAGAGGAGCAAAAAGGAAAAACAAATTAACAAAACAAAGACATTCCCATATCTTCCACTGATAATTTTTTGTGTAATGCTGTTTTCCAAGAGACTTAGTTTGATTCTGGAATGTATTTTTTCTAAATTATAATGCTATGGTCACTGGGAGTTGTGATAAAGATGTTATAAAATAATGGAACAATTCTAACCATCATGTCTGAATATTTGTTTACTTATTCTATGTATATAATTAATAAATTATTGCTTTAACATTATTGAAATAATTTTCTTAATGTTTTCCATTAAAAGTCTGTTATAATTGCAGAGCTTAATAAATATATGTCAATTAATAAATATAATAAATATTTGTCAATTTACATTCATTCANATCTTTTTGTGATTTAATGAGGATTTTTTAAAGTGCAGAAGAGAGAAACCTGATTTTTTTCATTCTAGCATAATAAATATTTGTCAATTTACATTCATTCAGACATGATACCCTTCCACTCCTTTTTTTCCTTCATTTTGTTTTATACATATTTTCTAAAATATCACTGCACCTTCAAGTGTAGAACTGAAGAAAGCTGCTGAATATGTTTTTCAGATCTTTTACACTACAGTAGCTTGTGTTTCAGAGATTTCCTCTTTCTACCAGTATCATAGTGTCTTAATAATGCCTGATATTTAACTTATAACTATTGGAAGGATTTTGTTATTGTTAGTATATACTTGCTGAGATTCAGGAAAAAAGGATTTGATATCCAGCTCCAACACTGATTCTGTAAAGGATCTTGTGGAAAGCTTGTTGCTGATTTGTGTGCTCTGTGTTCCTGCTCTATAGGATGAGAAGTGTGAGGCCTGTTGCCTGCTTTGTGTGCTTTGACTGCAGTGCCTTAAGAGGAAAGGACTTATTTTACTGAATATATTGCATATAATGATTGTTAATTGTTCCTGTGGTAATGGTGTTTTGCCCATTATGAAAGAAATACCCCATGTTGTAGTCTATCTCCCTGCACCCCTTTCCTAGATTTATTCCTAGAACACCAATGACATATTAGAAACATTTTATTTCCTTTTCATACTGCAAAGCTTGCTTAGTACTCTCACATACAGAGATAAAATGAAATGTCAACTCGTTTCAGCTGCTGTATGTGACTTTGAAAGAGACAACTGTGGTTGGACTGAAAGTGTAAATGCAGATGGCTTTGACTGGGTAAGAGGTTCCAGTAGTGCTCTTGCACCTGCTTTTCAGAAGCAAGCGCCTCCGCAGGATCACACCTACAACAAATCTGAAGGTAAGACAAGCCAGGCCTAGAAACAGAGAAGTGGCATGGATATATCTACTCTTTAATCGGATTTAAAGTGGCAGCCATGAATGCTTTAAAAAACCTTTAGAGACACTTTATTTCTTTAGCCTGAATTTTTTTTTTTGTTTTATTTTGATAGGTCATTTTATGTTCATTCTGAAAAACAGCAGCAGCATTTCACAAGTAGCTCGGCTAAGAAGCCCAAAGTTCAGGCAAACTGGATCAAATTGCACATTGTCCTTTTGGTATGAAATAATTTCTGCTTAAAATTCATGAGTTATGTCTCATTGATTCTTTTGGACTGAATTTGAGATTATAGTTTGCAATAGACACACCTTCCTCTGCAGTATTTATTTCTTCTTATCCTTTAATCACATAGTCTTCATTATGAACAATATGCAGAAATAAGCCAAAACACTAGGTGAACAGAACTGAAGTACAGAATGACTTTGAGTAAAATTGTATTAAAGGATTGTGTCTGCATATACATAGACAAATACCATGGTAATTTTACTTTCGTTTCTACTTTTGTTAAGTAAATTTGAAAATATTGTGGAATTTTGTTCAAGAACAGGAAATCATCCAAAAATCTAGTAGCTCCTTGAGCTACCTAAAATATTCAAAATTAGATTGTACCATCTTTAAAGGAAACCTCCAGTGCAAGGATTGGCCTTTTCCTTCCAATTCTTTCTTTATATAGGAAAAAAAACCCTTTCAATTGTCGTCTTTTCAGTCTTTATGCAGTCTTGCCAAGGAGGGACAGAAAAATAAACCCTTATACTTTGTTTACTAAGGTCAAAATTGGTACTACTGGTTAAATAAATGCTTGGCCTGACTTTGATATAATTAAGTGCAGTTTTTTCTCAATAATATCATATATATTTACCATGTCTTTGTATCAAGAACTGAAGCTGAAGTATGGGTCTGGAAATTACAGTTGCTGGTTCTGTTCCTGGTTCTTTTCCTACTTCCACTGTATGACTGATTACCTAAGTGTTTATGACAGTTAAATGCTTTGAGATCCTCCAAAAATGTTGTCAAAATGCAACATGGAAATGATAACTAGCATAAATATGAAGCGTAATTTTTGCAGTCAGTAAGTGTTCTGTTTTTTCTTCTTGAAACTTTACAATTATGCTTTGAATGAAATTTATTAAATGCATATTATGCATCTGAGTTAACAGTGCTCACTGCTTAATATGAACGCAGATATTTCTTTTCAATTGTGGGTTATAATTTAATAACTGCTGCTTCTCTCATAATTTTCAATTCTTGAAATGAGCCCTAGTCTGATACAGCATCCTACCCTACCATTGTACAGAAAGTGGATTGAATTGCAGGTAAACTGGAAATAGACACTGTGGACTTCCTATAATTCACAGAGCTGACAGAAAAGCTATTATTTTTGATGCCCATTCTCACTGGTTGCACTCTTAACTTTTTTTTTATCATTTTAGGTATTACAATTATGGACAGTCAGTTGGAGCAGCAGAGATGCAATTGCTTGTGGATGGGCTGAGACAGCCTACTGTCCTTTGGAGGGCATATTACAATGAAGGAAATCAGTGGTTGAAGGCAGTCATTCAGCTTGGTCGCCTTCCACATCCTTTCCAATTATCACTTGATAAAATCAGTCTGGGTTTTTATGATGGCGTCTCAGCAATTGATGATATTACATTTGAAAATTGTGCTCTTCCACCTCCAGCCTTAATTTGTGAAGGTCCTAATCGTTTCTGGTGCAGAGACACAAAAGCATGTATTGACAGTTTATTGGTCTGTGATCTTGTGGATGACTGTGGGGATGGATCAGATGAAGACAACTGCAGTAAGTACTTTCCATCATTGCTTACTTTATATCAAACCAAAATCTTCTTGCCAAATTCAACACTGGAATAAAAAAGCTCAGTACTCTTAACAGCCTGTCATTACAGCCAGTGATGATTCAACTGAGTACAGTTATTGATGAAATAGACTATGAAAATTTTTAACTTAAATGCATGTGATGAATTCTACAACTGAGGGAAATGTGATTCATTCTTCTTTATTCAAACAAATTACATTTCTTTAGCTTTTGTAAAACACAAACATGTATTGCAAGTTTGTTTTAAAAGAGAGAATTCACAGTCTGCCAGTTGATTTTGGTTAACATGCTGACATTGATTACACTGATGGAAGTACAATCCTATATCTTTTTATGACCTATAACTCTTTCTACTAATTAAAAAAAAATAAAATATCTGTAGCAGAATATATTAGTCATGCTGGACATAATTGTTTCTTTCAAAGAAAGAACTTATAAGAACTGAAGAAAGATGTGGGTCATTCACATTTTTGACATTCACCTTGCAGTGCTGAAGGGTGGTAGAGACAATTTTCTCTCTGAAACATTCATTCATCAATTTTAAGAACACAAGAACATTAACATCTAATAAAATGAACTAGCAGTTACTTTATCACACCCTGAGGTAATTAAATTATACAAATCACAATCAGTTTGAGAAACAGGGGACACCTTACATGCTTGAGGGGATATAAGTCTATACCAATATTTGCTGAATATCAACTTAAAACTGATCTGGATTTAAAAGAAAGTGAAGCTTTTCAGCCTATCTCAGTTTTCCCACTTGTAAAATGTCTATCTTCTTAACCCATTTTGAGGTCTATAATAAAAAAGTAAAGTAGGGCTTGCAGTTTTAAACATCATAAAAATAATAGCTTAATTAAAAGAAAATGGGTTGGTTGTTATGTCAGTTACTGCTTATGAAAAATGGATGCGAAGACAAAATTAAAATTCTCCATCGCTGATACATTTTTGATTTTTTTACCTTAGAGGTAATTGGTCGAATCAATATATTTTGCCTTCATGTCAAATAATAAAGTGTGCTGTGCTATAAATGCCCCTCTTAAATTTAGTTTCAGTAAAGCTATCTAAGTACTGTTGTTGAGGAAAATAAAGACCTAAAGCACAACCCATTTTTTTGACTACATTTTTTTTTGTGTAAAAATGTATTAGGTCACTTCTTACACATAACCTACAAGACTATCATGTTATTTCATCCAGTTAATCTCGTTTTTTAAATCCTTTACTCAGTTAAATTTCAGTTAAAGAACCTCACGTACTTTAATTACAAAAATGCATAGATTTAATAACATGAATAATAAAATGTTTTTCACAGTTCTGTTCATTCAATTAATTACTTATACAGTTTGCCAGATGTATATTGAAAGAGTAAATAATTAAGTAAAAATTGATTTTTTAATTTTTTTTTTTTTGGTCCAGGCAAGTGTATATTTATTCTTCAGAGATGAATTTTTGCAAGGAGAAGAAGATATGTGTTTTTCTCTCTATTAGAAAGAAATCTTTGCACTAAGGCAGAGATATTTTCTTTTTTTTATTGTGTTAGAAATTTAGTAAAAGTATATTAAAACATACTTACCTTTAGTTTCTGCTTTCACTTGACAGTCTGCTCTGTTTACGTTTCAGACCCTGACCTACAGTGTAGTTTTGAGTATGGGTTGTGCAATTGGGAGCAGGATGTTGGGGATGACTTGGACTGGATCAGAATACAAGGTCCAACTCCCACAATTAATACAGGCCCATTGAAGGATCACACAACAGGCACAGCCAGGGGACACTACCTCTACATGGAATCCTCTGAGCCACACCAGTTTCAAGATAAAGCAGTTCTGCTTAGTCCTCTCTTCAACCCTTCTGGCAACAGAACCTGCATTTTCCGCTTCCATTATCACATGTTTGGAAAGCAAATTTACAAACTGTCAGTCTTCCAGAGAACTGTGAGTAACACCAAGGGATGGCTGTTGTGGTACAAGTTTGGAAACCAAGGAAACAGGTGGATCAGACAGACGCTCTACATCAGCAGCTTTAAGCCATTTCAGGTATGATCCTTCTGGGTTGAGTATATAAATGACTGTGCAATCTCAAACCTATTTGTAACTGTCTGATGGAGAAATAAATTTATAGGGTTTTTTTTAGGAAATATGTCTGAAATGTTACTTTTTGTGGAATTTACTTTCCCCTTAAAATACATGATTGTATTGTTTTGAATAGGAACATGGGTTGTGTAAAGTAGATGCCATTTTTGTTTTAACCATCACTATACTTACCTTTTTGGTTTACCCTTCACTACATGTGAATTGTTTATTCTGGCTAGGTTAATGAACCTGCATGTTTATTAAAGGAGACATTAGTTTAGTCAACTGCCAACTGGTCACAAATTTAACTTTAAAAAAAACCCCTATGACATATAATAAGAAGGAACACCTTACTTTTAAATCTGATATAATGTAATAGATGCTTTAGACAGTCCCACATTTAGTCCCAAAAAGATTAATTTTATGTACAGAGAAGTTCTATCCTCTTTAGAGGAAAAAGGTCTTTAAATTACTGGAGGTGCATGGAGGCACCTGGAAGTGCTTATTTTTTCACTTTTTGCAAAGACCCTTTGTTGTGGTTTCAGTCAAATTTACCAAAACCTGATTGACAGATGTCCCCCNGGCTTCAGGAAAAGTCCCAAACTGGACTCAGTGATCGACAGGAGCTGGATTCCAGTTCTGGAGTCAGGAATGCTCGTATCGGATCAAAGGCAGACAAACAGGCAGGGCCCTCCTTGGACGTCGGCCATCGAAGAAGGAGAGTTGACCTTTTGATCCCTCAGCTTTTATACAGGGCATGATGCAGATGGGATGGAATACCCCAGTTGGTCAGTTTTGGGTCACCACTCCTTGCAGGTGGGACCCCTTTACGCTTTTCCATTTCTGACCCTCCAATGGGCAAATGATGAAAATTATCTGACCTTGGTTCTTCTAGCAATAAGTCTAAACAAGGGCCTCTCTGCATACCATCCCTTGGAGTAATCAGGTCTTATCACTGTGAGACGAAACAGTTCTGAGCAATGTGCTGTTAATTTCAGAGTTTAGCTAGTTAGAAGAGGCATAGCTAAGAAAGTAAAACTGTAAAACAAAATGTTGGTTTGGTTTACCTCAAACCAGGACACCCTTTTATGAAATATAGCGTATCAACATAATGCTAACAACGAATAGTAAATCCCTCAAATTCATATTTTCAGTTTATTTACTAGCATGGAAAGCGAACTTTGGAGCATATACACAGTTGTATCTATACGCTGTTAGGAAAAGGAGGAGCTCAAAGCCAAAAATTCAAAGCAGCAAAGAAAGGTGCTTGTGGACATTCAGAAAGCCACATTCCCTTTTGAAAGTTTGGAATTTTATAGGTATGTAGGCCCTTTAATGGAATTATCTGCCAGAAACCCAAGGGAAGCAATACATGAAGACTTCATTTACTCACACAAGCTCCCACTAACCCTCAGAATCTTAAATTTCTCAGGAAACCTTTTGTTCTAACTGGCATTAAACCACGCCTGAAGTTTGTTGTTCTGTCAGATATTTTTACTTTAGAAAGCTACATGTGACATTAGTGAGCAAAATGGCAACAGCTGAATGAGTGAAAAGAGAAATGTAGAGGTAACTTATTTAAATGAAAGGAATGTGGTTCTCTGAGACAAAATTAAGCATTTCTGTCTAATAGTAATACTGACAAGTAACAAAAGCAATCCAAAATACGCATGCTTATAAAACTCTTCCAGCTTTACTGATCTAGACTTTTCCTTTGAATTCACAACTCTGACACAGAAATCTGCAAAGGATTTAATAACCTGTAAGAAATTATGCTTCATTTTTTTCTGGTACAGATTTTAAGTTAAGAATATATTCCTTTTAAAGATATTATTTTCTACTATATGAAACAGTTGTTTCAACATGAAATATAATAGGCTGTTGAGTGTGCTTGTCATTTTAGTTGATCTACATTTATTTTAGTCTCTCTGAGAAGTTTGTTTACCTATCTTTTCCTTAAAAGTACATTTGGAAAGGTAGTAAAATAACAATCTGTCCAGTAGCCTACTCAGATTGATGATGATCTTCTGTGAATAATCATAGCATCTGAAATAGTTTATGCTCAAAAGCAAGTTCAAAGTGTCTATTTTAACATCTTAGATAAATGTAGCTGTCTTAGCTTGCTCTGTTCATTCAGATTTCTGTGGACACGGAAAAAGGAAATGGTGGTATTATCTGAACAATGCCAAAATTATGTATTACAGTCCTTGTGGGCAGTGTAGATAACTAGATCAACTTTACTATATTGCAAATCATATTATTTAAAAAAGAAATTTTTTTTACCACAATCCAATTCACTTTTTGCCCATCTGCAGTATATACACCTATGTCTGTAAACACAGATGGTTGTAGATCTTGGATACTACAAAGCATAAGTAATACATAAGTCTAGTACTTTGTGGTTGTTTTATAATGGTAAACCAATGGTTAAGAAACTTAAAAATGCAAATACACTGTTTAACTACAGATTAATTATTAATGTTATATTGAGTATAGTTACTAAAACCTTTAATATTTTGGTATGATATATAAACTCCTACAACTGCCTTCAAATATAAAATTTTCTTCCTTTAAGTGTGAAAAACAAGGACCAAAACCAGGAGAAATAATTATTGAAAAATTTTAGCTTATGGATGCTTATGTGCAAAATGTATTTAATTAAGTGTATATAAAATGTATTTGGTATTTTCCTATTTTACAAGTGTTTAAGAAAAGTAAGTAGCCCAATCCACTGTAATAATTTTATTCTTATTATCAGTTATTTATTAGCTTAAAAAGTCATGGAATAATGATTGATAATTACAATGACACATTTGCTATGAATATCGGATAGCACTGTGTTCTTCAAACACAAATACAAGACAACCTTCTTTCTCCAGCTACTCTTTTTTAGTACCTGTTGTGCTGTTTATGTGAAGAGTAGATTTAAGTTGAATATTAGAAAAAATTTCTTTACTCTAATGGTGGCGGAACACTGGAACAGGTTGCCCAGGGAGGTGGTTGAGGCCCCTTCCCTGGAGATATTCAAGGCGAAGCTCAACAAGGCCTTGGGCAACTTGGTCTAGTTGGGGGTGTCCCTATGACTGCAGGGAGGTTGAACTAGAAGACCTTTGGAGGTCCCTTCCAGCCTAGATGATTCTATGATCTATGATTTTCATGCTGTTCTCAGTATAGAATCTAAATTGCATTTTAAGGGCTTGATTATGAGACATGTATGCCTGAGTATATTAATAATGGTTCAAATTAGATTTCTCAAGCTCCTGAGCAGTCTTTTAAACCAAATATGATGGTCTGGAATATGACCAAACACTGGAAGACAGATAGCTGAAACACGCTGCATCCCTTTCCCTTTGATTTGTACGTTGCTATTTGTACCTTTGACACTCTAATGGGCTGTTATCAGGTATAGTGGTTGCAGTATTCATTACTCATAACTTAAAACAAGATGATTTTCTATATTCAAAATTTTTGTCAGTTTGGGGAAAAAATGCTTTCTGTCCTGAAACTGACCTCTGTTTTGTTGAAGAAAAATGTGACTTGTATCTTTACATTCTTCTTGTGTTCTGAGTATCCCCAGCTCTTATTCAGGCTGAGCTATCAAAGAATAAATGCTGGACAGTCCTGTTTCATACATTCTTACATAAAGGACTTTGCTGGTGGCATTTCACTGTGAGTTGTAAATGTATAGAAAAAATTAACTTAGCTGTCTTGTAGAATTCTTTTGTCTCATCTGGTGTTACATAGTATAATGTGAGTTACCTCTTGGAGCTTCTGCAAGTCAGAAGTGTTCAATATTCAATATTTCTGAAATTATTTTCGAAGTTAGTCACAGCCATAATGTCACAGCCACGATCTGTGACAATATCATAAAATGTAATATCAGCTGTATGGCCATTCGAAAGGGAAGAGTGAATCGTTAGTCGTAATTGGTTCCAACATGTAAATCCTCAAATATACTTATTGAATTATGTTAAATCAACTATATTTTTTAGCATCAGAATTTGTCTGAGGATAGGTAAGAATCTTAAGGGAGTTTTCTTCTTTTCTGAGACACTATATTAAGGTGATTGTTTTGTCTTTTAACACATTCACTTAAATCTTAGTTTTTCATCTTTTTCTGTTAAGGAGATGTAGGGCATATTATACCTTTTCTTAAAAAAGATTTTCAAATTCAAATGCAAATTAGCTCACTCTGAAGACATTTTATTTTCAGTTACTCTTATCTTTTAGTCATAGAATTAGTTATGGAGGTGCATAGTTACAGCTGATTTTTTAACTTTGATTATAGATGTGTTCCCAAGATTTTCCTTTCCTGTACCCAGCTACTTCTTGTATTTTAGTTTTGGTATAATCTTGACATAAGATTGGTTTTGTATCAAATACACGAGTAGCTAATATGCATTATTTATGTTCAGGCTCTTAACATTTATCTAAAAAGAGAGACGGGAAGAGTTAAAAAGTATATAAGGAACTGTCAGGTTGCTGGTCACAATCATCCCATAAGCAGTACCTATTTTCACATCCTCTGGTCATTCCTTTTCATTCCTCAGTGAAATAAGATAGTGATTCTTTCTTTGGGATTCTGATTATCTGTTCTGTAATAAGTGAAATGGAATCACAAAGCTCAATCAAATTCTAACTTTTGCTTGCAATTACTTTTCTGTGAAGCAAGAAGATTGATCAAATCCACCCTACCTCCCTCCATTTCTGTAATGAAAAACTCAGATTTCTAGTGGAAAATGGGGGTTTTGGCATAATTCTACTTTACACAATATTTTAAAGTGGGGTTGAGTTCTATTTCAAACAAAAAGCATGTTGTGGCAAATTGTGAAGTTTCACAATCTAATGTTTTTATTTCATGCATCTCTAGCACTGATAATTATGTTTCATTCATGAATAATATAGCAGAACTCAGTATAGCAGACTAAATACCATTTGTATCAATTTGAGAAAAAGATAATGAATTCCTATGCTTCCTCATCAGCTATAATACTCTTGAAGTAAGAAAATTTCAAATTTATTTTCCTATATAACAAGCATCAGAACTATGGAAATTACAGGTACCAGATCTCTCATCACATTTTACAGCAGCTCTGGAAGAATGCAGATAGCTTTTTTATTGTCCCAAAATAAAGTACTATTTCCTAGTGTGAAAAGCTATGTGAGTACCACATTTCAGCCTGTTACAGTTGTGTTATCAGCACATGCAGACAGGTCTTATTCTTGCTACTCAGAGTGTTTCTAGAAGGAAACTGGTTCTGCACAGTTTGTGCTCTTTCTTCTCTACATCCTAAGAAAAAAACAATCAAAACAATTGTGAATTTATCCTTACGTTTGGAACTTTAAGCTGAAAAAATTTAATAATTGAAATAGAAGTTTTTGACCCTTTCTAGAATACTCGGGTAAAGAGTGTTAGAGAGATGACTGAGCTGTAACAGAGAAGCATCAAGTCAATGGTGTCCTAGAGAGGCTGTGTAGAGAGTGAACATTAGTAAATTATCCAAATACAAAGAATGAGAGGTACTGTGTGAATTTGTTATGCAAAGCAATGAAAACTAAAGGAAATATTTTAGAATGGTCTGTTGTAAGACTGCTGAAGCACATTTGGGGTACAAGAAAGTATGAATGGGATCAACATGTAACTTGGCAAATTATTGAAAGAAAAGTCTGTTAAGGGCTATTAGCACAACAATGAAGTTATAACCTCCCACCTGCAACATACTGGCAAGAGTTTTGGAGCTACCACTTCACGCCTGTTTTATTCTCTTTGTGAATGTGGCAGCAGTCCACCAGGAGACACACACTGCAGTTAGCTGGACAGCCAACTTCACTTCTGGTACATCTGTCCTCATACTGTGAGTCACTGTGGTGCAGACAGCTTTCAGTGCATTGAGAGGCTCACCCTTTTTGATATTCTAACTATGATTTCAGATTTTCTGCAGTTGCTTTCACCCTTATCAAACTAAGTTTATAGTTGTCAAGTGTTGTTAGCCATCTGCCTTGTTTTGATTATCTGTTTGCTTTCTTGTTCAGGGCTTCGTTTTCAGTGCATGTTGACATGCCAGTAGGAATTCTTTAATGTTTAATTTTCAGATATGTATCTTTCATTAAAATCTGGTGCTGAAACACATCTGAATTTTTCAAGAACTTTTCTAAGATGTTTATTACATTTCTAATACCCACTTGTGGTCATTTTTCCTTTTGATCCATTCCCTGGTGGTGACTTTTGCACAAAAATTTAGCAATCACAGATTTCCACTCTCGCGATAGCTCCAATTTCAACTTTCTATTTGTCATTCCTCATCTTCTTGCTCTTACTCTTGTCCTTTGCCCTTTCCCTAATAAACTGGGAAATTTTTTTATTTTATTTTAGTTTAGTTTAGTTTTTGTCCTTTAAAGGGTAGCGTGTGGTTCTGTTGCTTCTTAGTCCTCCATTTTTACTCCAAATACCTGGATGTCCAGCCTTATTTGTTGTATCTTGGTAGCTCTCTTTCTGTGCACTATTTTTCTTCATCTTTGATCTGTGTGTTAACTTACTTCAACCCTGATACTTGCTTGCACATTGCACACTGCTTTGTTTTCAGATTTACATTGTGCTGTTGTTTTCTGATCTGTTTATAGTCATCATTCTCAGTTTTATTTTTATTGTGGCAATGTAAAGCCTGTGGTTGCTAGCTGACCTGTACAGTTTAGAACACAGTTGCTACTGAGCAATTGTTTATTAATTGGGTAATAGATTAATATTGGCAGAGAAATGCTACCCACATTTTTCAATCCTTTAGTGGATGAAACCACAGAGGAGTTTGTGTTGGAAGGCACCTTTAAAGATCATCGAGTGAACCCCACTGACATGGGCAGGGGCACCTAAATCAGATTTCTTAAATCCCCATCCAAGTGAACCTTGAACACTTTCAGTGATGGGACATCTAGAACTATCCTTGGCAACCTCTTCCAGTGTCTCACCGCCGTCGTCATAAAAAATTCTTAATTATGTCCAATCTAAATCTATCCTCTCCTAGTTTAAAACCATTACCCATTGTCCTATAACTACAGGCCTTGGTAAAAAGTCTCTCTCCATCTTTTCTATAAGCCCCCCTGTAATTACTGAATAGCTGCAATAAGTTCTCACCTGAGCTGTCTCTTCTCCAGGCTGAACAAACTCAGCTCTCTCATAAGCATTGAAAAGAAAGCTATGCATGTCTTCTCTCAGAATACTCCTTAGCTCTGCATGGAAGAATTGCCTTGGCAGTAAGCATTTCATAGATCAGATTCAAGTCTGTCCATGAAGGCCCTACTCAGGCTTCTCTGGAGGGATGTGGAGATGTCTGTATGTAGCCCTTGACATTTTGATGTGCTCTAGGGTACAAGAGGGAGGGATAGAAGTACTAGTGTCATAAGAAGCCAGCCTGGTAAATGTAGGGCACATCATTTAGGACCATAAGTGTAAGGAATTAACTTAGTAACTCAGACAGAATCCTGTAATTGTATTTATTTATTTATTAAATCTGGGGAAATGGTGTTTGGGAGAAATAAAAAAAAAAAACAAAAAACCCCAAACAACTATGTAGTGTACAAGTGAACATGTGCGTAAGCTGCTGAATCTGCATGCACCTGTCATAGATGATCCAAGGAGCAAAACCACGCTTATGGTACAGGAGTGACGATGAGATTCCATCTGAAAGTAGTTCAGGGCACCATAGTATGATTACAGTCAGTAATGGCTGATAATGAAAAACCACCCTCAGTCTTGTCATTGATTTGTTATTCCCATACTACAACTAACCCCCTATCCCTTGTATGTAGCCAATCAGCCGCATCCAGACTTTGAATCCTTATGCTGTCTGCATAATTAACTGTGAGACCATCAGAAGAGACTGATGCTCTAAAAAAACCTCCCTAAATTTATACAGGAACACTAAAGGGACTTGTATGTTAAGTGTGGGAGAAAATTTGCAGTATCTTAGGGTTCTAGGGTTTTGGGTTTTTTTTTTGGATTAGATTTGGCCTTGCTCAGTTAACCATGGATGTTTTAGAGTTGAGTATACCCTTATCTGTGAAGTATTTTGAATACTTAATGATTTTTAAGAAATTAGAAAAAATGTCTCTTTAGGGAAAGAAAACACATTTTTATTATTACAAAAAGTAGATATGCTAAAGGATATTTATGATTTTTTGGGGGCCCTTGTAACCAACTGAACAGAAATTAAATTAATTTTGAGACTGAAAAATACCTTCATGTTTAAAGGGAAGATTGTCCATTTTTTTTCTGTCTGTTTTGTTTTGTTTGTTTTTTTAGGTTTTTTAACATTTAATATTTACAACTTGGTTGCTTT
Source organism: Pedionomus torquatus (assembly GCA_013398155.1). Lineage (NCBI taxonomy): Eukaryota > Metazoa > Chordata > Aves > Charadriiformes > Pedionomidae > Pedionomus > Pedionomus torquatus. The sequence goes on from VZRU01011456.1 coordinate 187,699, forward strand.
TGAAAAAATATTCTCATTCTGCTATAATATTTTGAAATAGAGGAGACTTATGTAAATCTTTGCAGATGAAGTACAAACTAGCCATGTTCTTAAATTGGATTAAATACACTTTATCATTATAATTACTAGATAGATGTTTCCCAAGTGGACAGGATAACCGTGTAGTACCTCAGAAATTTTTAGGCAAATTTGTGCAATAATATTTTATTTGCACAATAATTTTTCCAACACTAATATTAGAGTGAAAAAGATCTTTCAGTTGAAGTTTTGTGACCTTAATATAGCAACTACCATCTGCCAGAATATGTAAACAGTTATTAATATTATGCTTGTCAGCAGTCCCACCAACATCAGTGATGAGTCTGAAACAAGACAGAAATGTTATTCCTCCCTGCACTTCAGAGAAATGATTGAAAAAACATCATAAATCAGCATGAGAGTTCACAGGCTTGTAGTGAAGTGTGATAAAGTGCTTTACAGAACTAGAACTAGTTTTTCAGCAAAAACCAAGCACTGTAAAACATCAATTATTTGAGACAAGATTTTTCATATTTGATGTGTATATACTTAAGATCATTGGTAAGAATTCATTTGGACGTGAAGGGACTTTATTTCAACTTTTTGAAATCTTAAAACATAAACTTATAATGCATTTTTGATGGACACAAAAGGAAGGAGCTGTTAGGCTTTGAAGAGTGGCAGTGGAATCTCAAGCTTTTGTAGGTGTATCATTGAAATGTGGTAACATAATGTTGATAATCTTTTCAGCAACTGATGGACTGTCTCCACTTGAGCTTGCTTTTGAGGGTAGAAGGGCTCCACACTATATGTAGCAGCCCTGATTGCCTGGTCATTCCCTCCACGAGGAGGAAAGTTGGAATGTGCTGTGGCACGTCTTCTGCCAGAGCATTCAGGTTTTCCCAAGAGAAACTATGGTGTGGAAGGTACAGAGGAAAAGTTCAGTACCATGTATTCAGTATGCAACTAGTGGAAACCTAGACAGCCAGTTTGGGAAATGGTCTCAAGTCCCACAGTGCTGGTTCCTTTGATGGCAGCTGAGAAAGCAGTGACACAAAACAAAGGCAGGGTAAATACCATGCTTGGGCTCACTTATCAAAGTAGCCAATGCATCTTATTTGACATGAGATAATATCTTAGGGAGTCAAATTAAATCTAAATTTCTCATACTTTTTTAAAATCACATTTTTTTCCTAAAAAAA
>VZRU01011456.1:188949-208609 GCA_013398155.1 Pedionomus torquatus
AAGAAGTATATGCTTGATAGTTTCCCTTTTTATGTACTTCTTGGGATATCATTACAGGAATGATATCCTGCACCTGGGACGTGTCAATCCCAGGCACAAATACAGGTTGGGCAGAGAATGGCTGGAGAGAAGTCCTGAGGAGAAGGACTTGGGAGTGCTCATGGATGAGGAGCTCAAATGAGCTGCAGTGTGCGCTGGCAGCCCAGAAAGCCAACCGTATCCTGGGCTGCATCAAAAGAAGCGTGACTAGGTCGCAGGAGGTGATTCTGCCTCTCTACTCTGCACTTGTGAAACCCCACCTGGAGTACTGTGTCCAGCTCTGCAGTCCTCAACAAAGAAAGGACATAGAACTGTTGGAATGAGTCCAGTGGAGGGTCACAAAGATGTTTAGAGGGATGGAGCACCTCTCCTGTGAAGACAGGTTGAGAGAGCTGGGGCTGTTCAGCCTGGAGAAGAGAAGGCTCTGGGGAGACCTTCTAGCAGCCTTTCCAGTATCTAAAGGGAGCCTGAAGGAAAGCAGGAGAAGGGACTCTTTGTCAGGAAGTGGAGTGGGAGGTGTCGCTGCCCATGGCAGGGGGGTTGGAACTCAATGGTCTGTGAGGTCCCTTCAAACTCTAACCATTCTATGATTCTATGAATATGTTCATGTGTTCTTGAAAAAAATCATCCTACTGTGTAAACTTATAGTGACATGATTGATGGATGAAGATATCTTGAAGAAAAGGAGTTTTGTAGAATGAAATTTTGATAGATTTTATGCAACTCATTGTTCTGTGGCTTGTCCTTTATCTGTAATTTTAAAAGTTTCACCATATTGTACAAAATTCATTACTTTCCTTAATCAAAAGTTATTAGAAATTTTCCATTACTTATACATAGCATTAAAACATAGCAGTAGTTTACTTCAGAGATATGCAGTGACACACATATGACTTTCAGTATTGCATTGGCTTTCTGTAAGCTATGACAAAAGTTTTGTTGGCTATTTGTACGATTATTCACTTGTGTAGTTGTTTGTTTTTTCTCTTCAAACAAAATCACATAGTTTCTTGCCAGAAATGATCATAGCAAACCTAGTCAAATGTGCATGCTTTAACTACTAATAAAATTACTAACAAAGCTGACACTTCCTGTGACAAACTTTTCATACATACATTATTACTAATATCAGTATTTCATAGACATTCAGAAATCTTCAGAATTTTGATCACTCCACAGTTTTGGGGATTAATTCCAATCTAGTTTAAAATATGTTTGTATGGAAATTAAGATTTTATTTTTATATTTATATTAACTTCTAGTGGAAATTGGCTAGTGACAGAAATTAGCATTACTGTAAAAATAGAACATTTGCACATAACAGTATTACAGTTGTAATTCATGTTAACACGCCATTTTCTTCAAAACCTTTTGATTGTCTGTATACAGAGAGTCATTCTAATACATTTTACTTTTCATTAATTTTTTTTTTTGCCCTTTTTTGTGTAGCGTACCTTTTGTTACCTTTATAGATTTCATTGAGACTGGATCACTAGAGTTCTGAAAGCTAGAGAAATTGGGAACTACTCATCCTCATTCAAATAATAAATGAGATGTGAAATGAGAGTCGTGGTAGATTAATTCCCTCGAAGTTGTTTGATAATTGCTTATGAAGTTTGCAGAATTTTAGCTGGCAAATTAATTTAAGTAGTCAATATTTAACCACAGCTGCAGAGAGACAAACTTTTATATTGCAGCCCTAACATAAATTGGTCCTATTTTCAGTTTTGAAACTTGTTACATTTTCTGTGGTACTTACTGAGTTCATGCTATATGCCAAAGCCAACATGTCAGACTACCCAAGTAAGCACATAAATAAATTAAAAAAAAAAATAAAATAAAAAAAATTGGTTGGGGAGACTTTGAGCAAGACAATGAAAATTATCATCATAACAATAAGTGAGGTACTCTGAATTTAATTACCCTTGCAAAATTGTACTCTGCCACCTCTATTTTTGGATATTTTTATGCACTGAATAAAAGTATTCTTAAGGTGCACATCTGAAGGGAAAGGCTGGTAGAAGATGATACATAAGGATGGCTTGTGACTGTGTAAATGTCATGGCAGGGAAGATGGGCACAGGGGGCTATGGGGAGAGAAACCCCTCAACCTACTCATTAACATATGTCAGAGCATAGCACGATCCCACTGAAAAATAGTGTATAGTTTTGAGGGGGCTGGGTCTGTCTTAGTAACAACAGTGTAAATTGAGTATAAAACCACTTTTACTCTTCAACTGAATTTTAACTGATTTATAAATAATTAATTTTGAGTAGTTAATTATTCAAGCTTTAAAAACAAAGTCAAAATTTTATTCAAACTGCTGTGTATTTGCCAGTCAAAATTACATTGAAAGCAATTTTGTTGTTTTGGAATAGTAGATTTTCTTGCATGGCAATTCCAAATAATACATGTCTTGATTTGTCCTGTTTCTAAGTGGTTTTATGCCGTTGGTACCAATACTGTAGCATTGCCCCCATTTTAGCCAAAGCAAGAAACAAATATTGGAGTAATATTATAAAGCATAATTGTGGATATTCTGAGGAAAATAAAAAGAATCCCATACTGAGACGAGAGCAGTAAGAAGAAATGCTATCATTTACTGCTGTCATTCACATTATATATATATTATGCTAAAATAACCCATCTTCAGTATATACATAGTAAGGAGCATATATCTATATCTTATCATATATCTGTTAGCATACTCATTTATTTTGTGTAAGGGACATAATCTATAAATGAAGTGTAACAATTTCTATTTGCCCTGGTGAATCAGTACTATTCATAATTTTTATTTACCTTGGTAAGAGCAGTAACAGATGTGCTATCCACAATCAATTTCAGAATAGCAGAAATAAATTTGTCAGTGTTAACATATTAAGACTGATGTTTTTCTCTTGCTTTCACCATTTTAAGGCCATTCCTTACATCTTTTAAATATTTTTTCCTTCTGCTACATGTTAATAAATGTAAAATGTGACTTATAAAATCTCTGTGTATGAGCGGAATGATCATTCTTAGTGTATAAATAAATTCTCTTATTTCCCTCAAGTTATTGAGAAGCTTGTTTAATACACAGGGCTGATTTCTGAAACTAGAAATTCTTTACACGACTTCATTTTCTATAAGACAGAAGAAATAGTGAAATTTACAATGCAAGCATATATTTTTTTCATTACATTTTATGTGAGCATGTTTCCAAAACATCAATGATATCTGCAATGATATCTACACAGAAGTGCTTTAAATCTTTGAGTATGGAGCAGTGCTTCACTACTTGTTGAAAATAAGCTTTCTTTGCAAATAAAATTACAAACAAGTAAATCACAACAAAACATATTAGAACTAACAGTACCCTGAAGCAGTATTTTTGCCACTATTTATATTTCACTCCTTTGCAGGAATTGTCTATTGAACTGATGAGCAAACATCAGTGAAAAACGCATAATCTTGAAGCTTGAATGTGTCTGTGTGTGTAAGATGTGACATAAGTATTAAAAAAATGGAGAAGAAATAACTGATCAGCAAAAACATTTATCTATTTTCTTTAATGTATGATTTGAGGAGGCTTTATTTTTTTTTATTAATAGGAATTTATAAATTACTTAAATTAAGAAAATTCTTAGTAAATCTTTCCCTAATTGCCTGCTTGGATTTTTACCATTCAGCAGCAGTCAGAAAAAATGAGGATTATTCAGTCATCCAGGGTGTATTTTACAAATGCTAACCTCTCCCATTCCTTGACAGTAGACAATAACAAGAAAGCAAGCATATACGGCATTAGCAACTCTAATATAATAATAGAATATTTTTCTTTAAAGATTTTCATAGCACATCTTTAACCTGTTTAATTTTTCCATCACAGTGTAATTTTTATAAGGGTTTAATTCACATGGATTTTATTATATTTAATAATGATAAATGTTATTACAATAAGTACCAAAGGACCTAATCATAATATGCCACTTCAATTGATGGCAAGACTTTATTAAATATCACAATGATATTTCAGTGGATTTACATGATTGTGAAGACAACCATTCTGTTATAGTTCACTGTGATTAATGTGACCACCAGTGAAAGCTGATAATAATTAGTCTTTTTTTAAAAGTATCACTAAATAAAATATATCCCCTAACATGAATTTAATCTCATGGTAAATGACTCTCCTATCAATTGATATGAAATATTTGGTGAGAAGTGGAAGTTTACTGAATAATGTTTTTGTAATTTTTGTTTCCCTAGATCTTGGTGAAAGGTGTCGTAGGAGATGGTTTCACTGGAGATATTGGACTTGATGACATGTCTTTTCTAGGCTGTACTCTTTATGATGGTAAGAACAGAGTTAAAGTGTACATTTTTCTAGCTGTGAGCTGATTCTTTGCTGTAATTTGTAAATATTGCTACTGGAAAAGCAAAAACCAGATCAAATTGTGACTCATGCCTGACAAGGAACCCAGACTTGTTTCCCTGCTTCTCAGACCCTCATATCCAGGCATCAGAACAAAATAGTTCCTGCTGTATAGATAAGGTCAAAAAGAGCCTCAGAAAGAAGTGTGCAGCTTCCAAATTTGGAATTCATAGCAGGAAAAAGAAACTTAACATGTGTGTAAACAAACTGACTTTTCATTCAGCAAGCTCAGTTTGATACAGCCCTTTGCCTCCTCTTACCCTGCAGTGGAATTGAACTATAGAATCATAGAATGGTTAGAGCTAGAAAGGGACCTTAAAGACCATCAGTTCCAACTCCCTTGACAAATGCAGGGACACCTCCCACTAGACCAGGTTGCTCAATGCCCCATCCAGCCTGGCCTTGAACACTTCTAGAGATGGGGCATCCACAACTTCTCTGGGCAACCTGTTCCAGTGTCCCACTCACCACCCTCAGAGTCAATAATTTCTTCCTACTGTCTAATTTAAGGCTCACTTCTTTCATTTTAAAACCATTACCGCTTTTTCTATCACTATATTTCCTGACAAAGAGTCTCTCCCCTGCTCTCCTGTATGCTCCCTTGAGATACTGAAAGGCTGCTGTAAGGTCTAACCCGGAGCCTTCTCTTCTCCAGGCTGAACAGCCTGTGTGTCTAGTGTCCCTGCCTGTGGCAGGGGGGTTGGAACTTGATGATCTTCAAGGACCCTTCCAACTCTAATGATTCTATGATAAAAGAGTCAAAAAAGATCAAAAAAGAGTCAAAGAGACTGTGGGAATAGTCTGCAAAATAATCAATATTATGGCACATTCCACCATATTTAATGCAATTTGGATCAGGGAGAAAAAGCACGGCTCCCACTTCCCTGAACCCTAGAATTAATCACTAGCTGCATAGTTGCTTTTTTCCACTTTAAATAATCAAATACTCACCAGGGAGAGATGGGCTTGATAGCTTATTTCAAAGTCCATCATAAGTAGTATTAAAGATGTCAAAGCTTGAGCATGCTGCTTTGATGCATCATTTGAATGTCTTAATCAATGGCTGTTCAATGATGCTTACTCTGGACAAAATGATATTTCAGAAATTATATAAAATCATTTCAGAAAAGAGAAAGGAGCAGATAAGAGAATTACATGATCACAGAATTAACATGGTTGGAAAGGACTTCTGAGATCACCAAGTCCACTCACACAAGTACAAAAACCTCCTGCAGTCCTGGCCTTCTTGGCCACCTGGGCACACTGCTGGCTCATGTTAAGCTGGCTGTCCACCAGCACCCCCAGGTCCTTTTCTGCTGGGCAGCATTCCAGCCACTCTTCCCCAAGCCTGTAGTGTTGCCTGGGGTTGTTGTGATTGAAATGCAGGACTCAGCATGGCCTTATTGGACCTCGTACAATTGACCTTGGCCCATAGATCCAACCTGTCCAGACCCCTCTGTAGAGCCTTCCTACTCTGTCAACACTCCTACCTAGTTTGGTGTCATCTGCAAATTTACTGAGGGCGCACTCAATCCCCTCCTCCAGATCATCAAAACCGAGCTCCAAAACTGAGCCCCGAGGGACACCACTGGTGACCAGCCACCAACAAAATTTCACCCCATTAATCACAACTCTCTGGGGACGGCCATCCAGCCAGTTTTTTACTCAGTGAAGAGTACATTTGTCTATGCCATGATTCACCAGCTTCTCCAGGAGAATGCTGTGGGGAATAGTGTCAAAGGCCTTACCAATGCCCGGGTATACAATTGCCACAGCCTTCCCCCTATCCAGAAGGTGGGTCACATGGTCATAGAAAGAGATCAAATTGGCTAAGCAGGACCTCCCTCTCTTAAACCCATGCTGGCTGGGCCTGATCCCTTGGATGACCTTCACTTGCAAGGTCATGGTAGTTTTTCTCCTTTTCTAGTGGACTAGGAGTAGAGACTTGAATATGGCATTTATATTTAGAAATTTCTTACCAATAAGGTACTTGCTATTATGAGTTGTACATATATATATCACAGTATTATTCCTTCAAAAGGTTCCTTCCCTGAAGTCTTTTCTTTGAGTCTTAGAACATTATGGAAGTATCATTCATTTGATTGGAGTATAGTTAATCTGATGTCATAGGTATGCTTTTCTACCTTATGAAAGAAAAACAGCTCCTGCTCATGGAGGATTATCAGTCTTAGTGGTTCAGGCCTCAAGGGAAAAAAAAATCCTTGCTGTCCCAGAGACATTTTATATAAAAATGTAATTTTTAATTAACTCAGGTGTAATGCTCAGGTGCATTGTGCACTCCAGCCAATAATTTCTTTAGCGATTAAACTTAAAGAAGGAGTTACACAATAAAAACTCCTTTTATGAACAATAACAGCAAGGGCTTTCAAGAAATTGGACTAAGCCTGAAGAAATATGCATCGTAAAGAACAGGAGGACAGGCAAAGATAATTGAAGAAATGGTAATGAACTTGAATGAAACATAAAGGAAGAGGTGGAACAAAATGGTAACCTCAAAATAATTTTTCTAATGAGAAAAAAAAATATTTTCAGTGATGAAATTACAAGGTTAGAAGGCTACATAGTAATTTCCACTGTCAATTGCAGCACTTAAAAAAAAAAAGAAAAGCCATTATCATAAGAATAATCTGTTTAGCCTTGGTTCACGGGGAGATTAAGTTTTTGTGATTGTTCTGTCAGTCTCTGTGGTATTAGTTTTATGAAATGACTCACTAACTAAATCCAAATTTGTAAGACAGGTAAAAGGTGTAAATAAATGCTCTCAAATGTTGAGGACTGTATGAATGGTGGTTGTCTAGCAGGACCAACCTAGTGCTTTCCACTGAGGAAACATCCAATTCCATTCCTGCTCAGAAGAATATAAATCTTTCAACTTGGCCACTCAGACATGGTTCAAGTAAAGTGTGGGGCGTAACAAGAGGAGAAAACCTTACAAAACTAGAATGTCTTAGTCCCATCAGTCAACATTTCGTTGGTTTGTTTTTCAAAGGAAACTTGCCAACAATCTCTACAACTACTTCAGGAACTTCAGTTCCTGCCACACTCCCCATGAATAACTGCACAGGGAAGGATTTTGTCTGTAGAGCCTCTGGTCATTGCATCCAGATGATCCAAAAGTGTGATTTTAGACCTGACTGCTCTGATAAGTCTGATGAATCAGCTTGTGGTGAGTGTACTAAATCTTGTAATTTGCTACCTTATTAGTTTGTGGCTGTTAAACACATTGCTTTAACTACTCTGTATTTACCTTTGCAATTTAGTATTAGCATCTAGGTGCTATTTTTAATGTGACTCTCCCCAGAAAAATAATAACATTTGCTCTTAATGTGTAAATCTGAGATATTATGTACTTTTTGCCTTCTAATGTGCTGATGCAGACCTGGCGTTCCAATTCAACTTACTACCCCTCCTGAGGGTGGGGGAGAAGGAATTCTTAGTTCCTAATGATTGGCAGCTATACATGACAATTTTTTAAAGTGAGCATAGCTTCTCAAATTAAATAACCTATAACACATTTAAATTTTTGAAATGTTCTTGAGTCTAGACTGGATGAGAGAACAACTTTGCAGTCTTGTGTTTGGGTTGCACATTTGGGAGACACGGGCCCACTTTTTACCTACTTGATAATGAAGTAGAATGATAATGAGTTTTGGGGGTATTTTTAATACAAAGTATTTTCATCAGCAGCAATGACTGTGAAATTCAACCTGCTCTACACAGAATGAGTTCCAGCCTGTAATTTCCTGATGGTCAGATAAGAACACTGGAACCAGTACAATGGACAGGAGCACTTCTATGTTGTCCATAGAGTTCTAAGATATTTGTTCATTGCTTCTGAGTTGCAGCAGTTCACAAGACAGTGTTTTAGAAGAAATTGTCAATGACTTTGTTTTGCCTTAAAGCACAGTACTTGAAAATACTGCTGTACCAAAGCTGATTAATGAGGACAGACGCCTAGGATCAGTGACCTCATCAGTTTTGCAAGCTAAGCTATTCCCACTGAAGTCTGAAACTCTGCATTCCTTACACATGGTGTAGAGAACTCAACCACCTCTCTCAGGGCTGAGGGCTCAATGAGGAAAAGTAACATTAGACTCCCTCTGTGTATTTCTTATGTGGGTATAGCTCTGGAAGAAATGAATCCAATATATAAATATCTCTGAGTTCTATAGTGTGTAAGAACACTGTCCACTGAAATTCTGCCCTGAAGCATAAATGCAGAGCCCTTTAGATATAATTTTTTTCCCCTCATAAATTTACATTATCTTACAAAACATGTTTTCCTTCTGAGCAAGATAAATATTGTGAAGAATACACTTCTACATATGTGGTCTGTCTGAAGTCTCCCATAACTACAGCAATGATGGCAGTTTATCACTGGAATGACAGTGCTCAAGTAGGAGTTAAGCATGTCCCAGCTGAGCAGAAATATGCTCTCAGGAAGGTGTTCTATGTCTCGGAGGCTTTTGAAACATAATGTTTATAAAACACATTAAAAAGAGGGAACAAACACTTAGTACTATGCTGCTCACCATTGTCAGGAAATGTCACAAATATTTATATGGGGAACTCATGAGATCACACTGGATGTGGTTTCCCTCCTTACTGGAGGTACAGAAGCTATAAATTAGAACTCACTCCTTCCTTAGTCTACCATTTTTAGTTCCCAAGAAAGGAAGCATCAGGCATATTCTCCTAACATGCTATGATTTCCAGATATAGAAGCTAGGACAGCTACACTTACATTTGAACTTCGTGGGTTAAAATAAATTCTCATGTCCTTGCACAGTTCTCCCAGTACTCACTTAGATTTGAGTATAATAATCTGTTTCAAAGTTCTGGAGAATAACAAGACTCATCTGCAAAATTTTGTGCAAAATATTCAGGAAGATGTACTGGAGAATAAATATTCATAGCAGAAATGGAAAATAAGTGGGGTTCTTTCCCCTAAATGTTCTTACAGGGGGATGTATTATGGTGGAGGGATGGTAATGAGCTAACTTTTCTTGTTCAGTTGCTCAGGAATCAAAAAGTGAGGTACAAGCAGCTGCATATTAATTTAGTCACTAATTCACTATGTGACACCAATACTAAATAGCTGCAGTGGAATATTGATTTGGATTTTTACAGTTTTGGTCGTGGACTTTACACACAATGTGTAATGAGTTTTTAATGTCATTAGCCTACAGGACTGAAGAAAGAACCATGCAGCAGCTGGCAGATTTGTAGCTGATGAATTTTACATGCATTTCAGTTTATATCAAACAGCAGATTATTAGAATGGCATGAAGGCTGGTTAGAACACATATGAAGGTAGATAGTGAGGTGCAAACAAATTGGTATATTCCCAAAATTAGTCTGCCTAATAGAAAACAACAAAGAAAATATAATTGATATTTTACTTATAGAGGAGAAACTACGCATGTTGGTACTGGGTAAGTATTCATTAATGCTATAGATGGAATCCTTTTTATCGCCATGTTGTTTCCTTTATCATAACATCAATTAATGATTTCCAATTTTTATATAAAGCTGAAATATTTACTGTTCATCTCTAAAGTTATGGAAGTCTGTGACTTTGAGGATAAAAACCAGTGTGGATGGTATCAACCAGCCTTAGAACAGATGTCAAGAAATTTTTCCATCCGCACCACAAACATATTCAAGTGGGAACTTGGAAGAGGGGCAAATCTCTATCCTGAGCAAGAAAAACACTGCCCATTAATTGATCATACTACGTGAGTACAATTTTTCAAATACTTGAATCTTTTTTAAACTGTCTGAGTTTAGCCACATATAGATTCTCAGGAGGAAAACTGTTCAGTTAACAGTGTTGAAGCAGTTTACTGATTTGTTAATATCATGTAATTAACTGACAGTCAATGAAGTAGATATGTAGGATCAATACCATCAAAAAACCAGACAAATCAAAATGCAAAATGTTAATAAACAGGTACAAATTTCTAAACACCCTTCTATAAGTAATTCCCAAAAGTTTCACTACCTCCTCCTACAGAGAAACATGTGTACACTCCCATTCCCAGAGGACATCTGAGGTACAAGCAGGTTCCCCCTGATGGGAAAACAAGTTTGGAGACATGCCTGCTTGCAATGTGCTAATACATATGCCATGAGAAATCAGCCCTCCTTGAAGCACCACTGTTATCCCACCAGCTGGATTCAGGCTATTGGCAGCATCCAGTGGGGATGGTACTCTGTGTGGTATATGCAATGATTGTGGCACCAGCAAGATGACCTCCGACATGTAAAAAACAGATTTTGGCTGCTGCTCTTTCCACTCTGTAATCTCTCATGACTATTACAAATTTTCATCCTATGTTTATGTTTCTTTTCAAACTGATTTCTCCTTTGTTTGAAAACTGTCTTTGCAATTCACTGCAATTATTTAGTTTAATATAGCCTAATTCACTGGCTACAGTCTAAATTAGATAGTGGTCATCATCTTGACTAGCTACTGTCATCCTGGCAGCTTTGACTAAGGGTGGGGACTACCCCAACAATGGGTCTTGTGAATTTCCCTGTCAGTCAGTAATTAACCAATACTGTTTAAAATTAATGTAGATTGAGTTAAATTCAGTTTGATTGATATTTTATCATTTTTTCTGATAAATTATATCATTTCAGAGTAAAATGAAATATATTCCTGTTCTCTTTGTGAAGATTTCTAAATTAGTTTTGGATTCTAGGTAGATTGTTTATCATAATTATTGACTCCTCCCAAAGAATTTTCTTGATTTGTCTCAGGGAGAAAAACTTAGCGTTTTGCCATGGAGGTTTGGGTTTACTTGGTTTTTGGTTGTTTTTTTGTTTGTTTATTTGTTTGCTTTTGTGTCTTTTTGTAAAGTAAAAAATGTGATTTAAAACATGTCTTAATGTAATTTATTACATTGAAATTGAAATGTAATTGAAATGTAATGTAATTTATTACATTGAAATTGAAGTTGAAAATAACAGTTAAGAATTATTGAAACGACATCCCTACAGGTGACTAGAGAATGTTTTAAGTATAAATAATGTTCAGTGTCATACAACTTCCAACTAATAAGGAACTTCCATCTAATAAGGAAACTTCTGTACAGCATCATACTCCTGAACAGAAAAATAGTTGTCTAGTTCTAGAGACAGGCACGTTTATTTTCTGTGACAATAGTCCACAGTGTGCAAAATTTGACTTTAAATTATAACCACTTCAACAGAGCCTTTGCTATATTGCTACTAGTCTAAAATGGGTTTATAGTGCATTTACTCAGTTTGAGAGTATTTATATCACTATAAAAGAGTCGGCTTGATATACTTGTCTCACTATGTACTTCATTAAAGTCACTGTATATTTAAAAAAAACCAAACAACAAAACCAACTCCAGCCCACAAAAATCCTCATTCAACGATAACAAAAGAGTTACAGTGCTACATAATGTTTCAAGGTCTCTACACCACATATATAGGAAATATGTTCTGTAAAAAAGAACAACCATTTACCTTGTCTGTCAAATCTTTCACTGACTACTATTTAATTGTTATATATTAGCTGATGCAAGCACTGTATGTGTACTTAGTAAACCCTCTCACAGCCTCTCCACTACATATTTGCATTGGCACAATGATACCATATTACTGTTTTTCAACATATTTCCAAAGTCTAATGCAACTAGCTGAGTACTGAAAAGGACTGATGAAAAAAGAAAGTAAATGATCCATAGAGATTGCAGTTTTCAGGCACCACTGAAATGTATTGTTGTTGTGATGTTTCACAAGAGATATAATTTGATTGTACTCTTTCCCCGCTCCCTTTGTTTATTGCCTTATAGAAGAGGATAAGGAGTATGGTGCTTCCAAATTACAGCAGGAGATGCAGAGCAGCAGTTTTGTTGAATTAAAACCCTGTAATGTTTTTGTTTATTTTCTCATCTGTTTCCTCCACATTTCCATGGTGTTAGATGAGAGAAGCTGTAATACTGTAATTCTGTGCATTTATTAATTAAAATAAAACATGCAGGATTATTCTAATGCAAGAGTGGGTGACATTGCAGCTTACAACGAGTTCTTTTAGTGGAAATACCTGTGAATACCTGGAGATTCAAACCATCTGTTTCCCACAGAACATGTATTTGGGCTAGGCACCTGTAGGCTGGTGAATTATAAGGTGGAGGTGTGAGTCTTTGAAGTTGTAATTATATTAATTAAGTGAAAGTAATGACTTCAGAAATGGAGGAAAGAGCAGCTTGTATGTGCATATATAAGCCCAAGGCTGAAGGAACAGAAGCTGTTGCGGGAGTTTGCTGTGGCAGCCTGACAGTCCTTGGCTTGAGCTAGTCCTTGGCTGGCACGTGTCTTGCAAAGCACTATACAACATTGGCATCATGCACTGACAAGACCATTATGTGTATATGAATGAAGTGCTCTTATGGCATGTTTCCACACTTCGCAAGTGGGAATTCTCTATTGCAGTTAGGTTTTTAAATGGTATAATAATGAAAGTATGGGTTTGTGTAGGCTTAAACTAGTGTATAGAATAGACACCAGCAAATGGATCACTCCATTTTTGAGAAAATGGTTAGTGATCTAGACAATTCTTTAACATTATTAATGATATTTGGCTACAACTTTTATTTGAAAACTTTGTAAGTACTTAATTGATATGGTAATTCAAACCCAACTCTGTCATCAAAACTAATGAATCAAAACAAAAAAGGATGTGGAACTAAAATTCTATGCTCACATAATAATTATTGCTGTGTAAATAACTCCCTTGATAACCATATGTTTGACACAACTGTCTTGCTTCTGTGTCTACTTTTCAATCATTAACAGAATTTAGTATGGAAAAAATTGGAAAAATTAAAGGCTTTAAATAATATACTTAAATTCAGCAATTTTTATAGCTGTCAATAAATGTTTTAAAATTGAGAGTCTGAGAATTTCAAAGTAGGTAGAAAAAAATTATAATTCCACAGGACATATTCATAAAACACTGGAAAGGAGAAGGCTGAATTTAACTTTTTGAAGGCACTTCTTGTTTTCTGACTGTATTTCACTTAGCTACTATAACCAAACCCCCAAACCATTTCTGTTATATTGCATGTGCAAATTACCTTTCTGTGCCAGCAAGATTGACAGAGAAGAGATAACAAAAGGAGCATTGAAATCTACATTGAAATGCATTTTTGAGTACATGATAAATATTAGGTAGTCTCCAAAAGAGTTAAGTCCAGTTAAGGAATAACTTGTGTGTACCGGTCACAAATAAAGCACAAAGCTTTATTTGGAGCATCCATAGCTGGAAACATTGACTCTAAATGTAAAATTCTCTCTTACTAAAAAATCAAAGGAGACAGAGGGAAAACTGTCTACAATGGTCAGATAAGAGAAGTAACAGGACATTTCACATACCAGGACCCTCTCCAGTACAGCATATTTCCCCCCCATAACTCCTTTTTCCATAGCAGCTCTATAGTTCTCATCAGGATTGAACTATCTCAGGACTTTTGAGGTTCAAGGTCACGAAACAACCCATTAGAACAACAAAGAGAAAATAGTGCTACAGCAACTTCCTTGTGCCTAGGTGGAAAGGTGAAAAGTGGGAAGTCAAAGACAGACTGTAAAGACCTAAAAGAGAGGATGTGAAGAGTCAAGGCCCCCCCTCCTCCAGTCACAGTAGTAGCTGCCTTTTGTGCTACCAAAAAGACAGCTGGAGCTCTCAATCCTCCTGATACCTCATACCATACTCATTCAAGGAGTGCTTTGAAAGCAAACCTTTTAAAGTCCTTTTCCAGTATTGGGATAGCTCTGTAGATGAGAAGTTTAGATATAGCCCTACACATCTCATTCAAAGGCTGGCAGATGATTTCTTCACTTGGATTATTCTACATCTGTCTCAAAATGCTTGCTATGTGGAAGTTACAGGAAGATACTTACAGTTAGTCCAGCAGATATTTAAAACATGTATTTTCTTATAAAAGAGATTCAGCCAAATATTTTGCTAAGAACAGAAATGTAGTCTTTTGTTCTACCCAGGAAGATCAAAGTAATGCATTGCCATTTCTATATTTATTATTATATTTATATTACTACAAATAATTGAAGACTTGTTTGTTAAATCTTGACTAGTTCATTCACCAAAAAAAAAAAAAGTAAAAAATTCTGTGACAGTTTATTCTATCATTTTTTTGTTATTAAATTAGGATTTTTTTCAGAGAATAAGAATTCAGATAATCAAGGTTCAGAAAAGTTTTCCTCCACAGCATTTTTGAACAAGGTGCAGCTTAATATATGCTTGTTCTCTAAATTGTTGTGAAATATGGACTAATTTATGTCAGTATTTGTTGAAGTATGAGGAAAACATCACAGCTAATCAAATACTTTACTGTGTACGCTATATCCAGGGTGATGATAAGGCAAGAAAAAAGACCATAGAACTAGACATTTGATGCTAAGTAAAAATACAGTTTACTGAGGGGTTTTCTACAGAAAGATGCAATTTTATGTTAATCTGTAAAGCAGAAAATTGCTAATTAAACACCAATGTCCGTTGAGTTGAGAAATTTTGGTGGCTTTTTCACTTTGAGCTTGGCTATTTGAGAAGGAACTCACTCTTGTTTCCTTTTGCCTTCAACCTCACAGAATTTACAGAGATATGACAGAATGCTAATGAGATGTGGCAGGTTCAGATGAGCCGTGGAAATGCAATGAATTAATCTCAGCCTTGTGTCAGTTAGAAGTCATCAGATTAAAATCTCCAATGGAGAAAATCCAACTAACAGCTACTGACTGCTGTGTTATGATCAAACCATGGAATCTTTAATTTCTGATACCAATAGATTTGTGTGGAGGTTGGTATGCTGCATATGCTTTTAAGTGCCATTGGTAAATCTTGAGAGAACTTGAACACAGATTCTCTGAGAGCAACGATGCTGACAGAATAAAGAAAAAAATGAAAAAAGAAAAGGGGATTAGGCCAGTTAATAACATATTTATCAGTGCTCTACTGTTCAACTATAAAGGCTTATTTGTTTGCAGTTACGTTTATTAGGTTTCAGTTTTTGATGTCAGCTGTTCAGTAATTTTAGCCTTCTGCTATCTTAAAGTAGCCTCTAACCAATGGTACAGTTCTTGTTCTTAAAGGACACAACACTTTATGTAGGTTGAAAGACACATTTGTGCACTTTTTAAAAAAGGCATTTTAAATGCCTACAGCTTACAGGGTTGAGATTTGCAAAAGATGCTAAACACAGTCCATACAGAAAGGTATATCAGAAGGTATTTGCAGGAGTCTCCAGAGATGATGTTTTGTCTGTGTGTGAAATCTAATGTGTTGTTTTTTGGTTTTTTTTTTAAAGTGTTGCTACTTCAAAAATAATGTTCTGCTCAGACAGCGAGAGGAGGAAAATGGGATTCAGATTTGTGGTTCATTCAGCATTGTACACTTTCCTCTGGTTGGAAACAGTGTGCCAGCTCTGTAGTTCAGGTGTGATTACAGCTGTTGTGGATATGCCTGCTTCAGCCCAATTTTAGCTACCATTGGTTCCGACTGCCACAATATGGGATTGTCGCACCCAGCATGGTGCATAAAATTGTGCTGGAGTGCTAAGCAAGGGTTTGGGTTGCTTCATGTCCCTTATTTCTACTCTGTTTTTATTGTGCTATATCACTAAACAATCTAAAGCAATAAATTTATGTTAATGTGAACCAGTTTTCTAATCTGATCTCCAACCAAATCTGAATAACGCTGCCAGATGAATCTAAAAGAAGTAACTAAGACTAGTTTATAAAATTTTGGTTTCTTCTGTAAAGTCTTGTTCAGAATATACTCTGGAAACATTAGGACCACCTGAAGCAATATGTTAATTAAAAAGTAAATGCTAAAGACTGCACATTTCAAATTTTTGAAGAGAAATCTCTGTATTGTGTGTTTAATGAAACAGAAGTAAATATAATAATTTCTTTTTAGGTAAAAAAAAAAAAGTTTGGGATTGAAAAGTGCTGAAAAAGTAGTTCTAAGTTTTGCACCATCCAATTGTGAAGCAAAAGTGTTCATATTACCTGTATGTCCAACTTAAATATGTAGTTGTGGAATACTGATTAATTTTAAGATTAAGCTAATGAGCAGAAATTATTTGTAGGATGATAGTAAATAACTACTTCATTTCAAGTAACTGTAATTTAATTCAAACATAGTTTTGTATGAAGAAATAGAATGAACTCAAAGTAGTTTTTAACTCTATATATTTGGATGCCAGAGCACAGGATTGATCTCATAATGAAAATAGATTAAACTGTGAAGAATTTAATCATTTTGTGTGGGTAAAACTTCACCATCATTTGTGGGTTTTTTTGTTTGTTTGGTTTTGTTTTTTTTTTTTTTTTTTTTTTAATTCATATCTATTTTGTAAAACAAGGCATCAAAGTTGTCTACAAAGCTTTAAGTGTTATGCTTGTATCATGGTGAAAGATAAGATTCTTTTGGAATTTTAACTCTTAGAGTGTGATAATAAGTATAACCCTTTTTGATTTAGTGCAAGACTTTCTTCTCACATTTGTGGTGATTTTCTTTGGAACATCTTTCTAATCTCAGTGTCCTGTTACATGTCTCAGTATGTTGCTAGTGTTCTGCTGTGTTCAACATCTTCTCTTGTATTCAGTTTCAATTATCTATTGAATCTCAACCATGTATTTGTTTGCCAAAGTTTAGATGCTGAAAGTAGAAAATTTTATCTCTAGCACTGAAAAGAACCAGGTCTGTTGGCATCCAGCAATTTATGGACAGTTGTCTGTAAACACAGCTAAAGGATAACTTCTGCAATAGGAAATAGCTCTATTATATCCTTTCTCAAAGCAATGTTCAAAAAAATTTCCATCTGCTTTGTTATGGGATGACAATTGTATTACTTTTTGATTCTGAGTTTACTACAATATTACATCTTAATGGAAGTGGGAGGTTACTCGATAAGAAAAGAAATAAATGTTTCAAATGACAGTAGAAGAAGTTACTGGTTTTGGAATTACCAATGTGTGAAATTAAATTTATCACGTATTGCTGTATTCAAAGATCCTCATTTCTGATCACTATTTGCTTTCAATTACTTTTCCTTTTTTAAAAAATTATTTACAGAAATACTTAAATTCAGTGTAAGAATTTTTTTTTCTTTTTAGTTGTTAAATACAGCTTTGAGTTACTGACTATTTAAAACCTATTAGTAGTTAAGTGGTTAGAAGTGTTAAGTGGAGAAACCTTTCTCTGATACATAGTAGAATTAATTAGGTTCTTGGAGTTCTTTTTGTCCTTTAAAATTACTGAAGGTTACATATTTTATGACATTTTAACTTTGAATATAAATTCTTTTTCTGTAATGATATCCTCACAGCTGCAATCCTTTATTTGAGGAAAGAACCACGGTGAAGCTGATGAATATGTTATGCGTAAGTCACTGCAAGACAGGGGCTGTAAAAGATTTGTTCGTATGTCATGATCTATAATAGGCCATCCTATATTATCTTCAGAAGGATAAGTAGTCAAACTATTTCTAGTGCAGACACCGAATATCTAGCATATACAGATACTAAAGAAACTGGATATTTTTTTCTCATTCTCTTTCTTTCTCCTTATAATACTTCTTCTACAGAAGTGTCCTCTCTCGCACTTATTTCTGATTCACAGTTATTATACATCTTGAGTGAAACCTTGGCCACTATCCTCAGACTACCTTCTCCTTCCTATACCATGTGCTGCCTTCTGATTGAAATAATGGGCATAACGGTCAGTGCATTGAGCATCCGTTACCCAGAGTATAAAGGAGATGATAAATTTCTTCCTGAATAAATGATTGAACATTAAGATCTCTTTCGCTTATGAAAATTTTCAGCATTCTTTTGTTGAGGGAATTGTCAGGGTTTGAGGTTTTTTTGTGGTTTTTATTTTGCTATTTTTTACAGAAGGCTTACCCTTTGGGTGTATTTCTATAATATTTTCTGTAATATTGCTACATTGCTTCTACCCACCTTTCATCAGTTTCCCACCTTAAAGCTAAATTTCAAGTAAACAGTACTATAGCTACAATGTGTACGTTTCTCATTTTACTGTTAATATACTATAGCTACACTGGACTCTATATGGATACATACAAAGAATATAGATTAAGCCTTCCTTGTATCTTTGCCTGGTTCCTTAGTAATATTGTAATAATAGTGACTTTTGGATGCTTTGTAATTCTAATGCAACCTTTGTTATAAATGCTGGAAAATGTGAAAGATTAACATCTTTTTAAATGTTTTTAATATATAATTTTGTACATACTTAAATGTTTATCACAACTTTCTTATTGTCTGGTTTCTGATGCTATAAATATGAAGCAGTAAGAATGAACAAAAAATCAAGCTAACATGGTGGAAAGGTCAGAGTATCACAGTTTACAACCATCTTGTGCAAGTATATAAGGTATTAATATACCAATATTATACTCTGATGACATAGTACAGGAAAATAATGACACTAACATAAATATTTTCTCATAAATACGCTTATTAGGAAGAAAAAGGGAGAATTTAACTCTTTCTTAGCTAATGAAACAATAACGTAAAAAATTTTTGCACGAATCTTTTAATAAAATGTTTTCAAACTAAAAAATCTTAGTTAATCTAAAACTAAAATTCTCCTGCAAATATATTAACTTTGCCAAAACTTTTGTCAGCTGGCTACCTATGCTTTTGGGGGAAAGAGAATAGACAGAGAAGAGACTGGTCTTGCTCAGCCCAACCATCCTTATAAGGGATGCATAGTATGTGATAAATGCAGATTGAAACCAGTGTCTTGTCTGATTCAAACCATCAACCTGAGTTTTGATGGTCCACATTTTCTTCATAAGTCCTCACAATCTCACAATCCTTCCCCTTTCATCAAGAGAATGCTTCTTTTGGAGGTTATCTCGTGCCCTTCTGGGTCTCTGACCACTAATTGAGGGTTTCTCCCTGTAGAGAGAGGTCCTGCGAGGAAAGGTCAGTGGCTTGGGAGATCCTAGACAGATGGTGGTAGAGTGCTGAAGAATGCTGTACATGTGCGATTGGTCCAACAGTTCTATGGGATTCTGACTTGTTATACAGGTGCTGCACAGTGTTTATGGGCATATATATCTAGAAAAAAAAAAAAAAAAAAAAGGTTGGGTTTAGGGGCA
>VZRU01011456.1:208716-240643 GCA_013398155.1 Pedionomus torquatus
AAAAAAAAAAAAAAAGGAGAGGATTGTGGGAACTGCTGCTTTCTGTATTTCAAATTTTAGTATGGTGTGCTAATCATTTGGATCCTTCTCCCTCCAAGGAAACTGAAATTTTTCTCTCAGGTTTGCTCTTTTTGCTTCTTCATTTTCTTAATTGTTGCTGAGATTTGGAAGGAAAACAGAGCTCCAATGAAATTGAGTTTTTAATTTTCTAACCAGATTTAGTTTTCATACTAAATGAAAAACAAAGAGTAAAAGGTATTTTATAAGTCCATTTAAGTGCTTCAACAGGGATTCTGAAACAATTTGTAGAAAATACATAGATTAATTAGAATTTTAGAAAGTGAGAAATGTCCAACAATTAATTAAATCAGAGCTTGAATTTTCTGTACAGGAAAGTTCAGCTGATAATTTTTTTTATCCACTTTCAGACATTATAACAATAGACAATTAATACTGGGAAATGAAAAGTCACAGCATGAGACTATTTGATAACACTACCAGATTTAAGCTGGACATAACTTTTTGGATAGGCCTCTGACTTTTTTTAAGACACCTAATCTTTCCTTCAGTACTGACTCCCATTTATTATATTCAGTTTCCTGTGTTCTTCTGAATGTTTTGAAGGGGGAAATACAGTGCCCATTCTTTGCTAACTACATTTTAAAAGATAGTTGAAATAGTAAGCTATTACCAAAATCAAGTATGAAAACGTAGCTAAGTTGCTTATGTTGAATTTTTTACATCCATTTAAATGTTGTGTATTTCACTTTGAAATTAATTAAGATTATTACACTGGCACAGGAATGTTTCTATATGTGGAGTGCTTAGAGTACAGGGGTAAAATTAATTATTTTCAAAGGATGAATATCAAGAGTTTAATGACACAATATTATAGCTGCCAACTAAGAGGTTTTCCATGTGATAAACTTCCAAATGAGTCTGATATCTTGCAGCTACTGGCAGGGGAGCCTGCATGTATTCTGATGAATTTCAACACTTACATAAGATCTGCATTGAAAGCCAGATTTATTCACTCTTATACATGTTAAACAATATTGTGTTTTACACTTGTTATCATCAAATTCTTGAGGACTCATTTGGGAAAAAAAAAAAAAAACTACAACAGAAAAAACAATCGAAAAGAAGGGGAGTACTTTTGTGGAATAGAAAAGAAAGGAATTTAGGAATTTAGGGGGAGTCAGATGATCAAATTATGCCCTTGGCTGAAGGTCACTCAAAGAAGAAAGATTGGAAGTTTTGGAATACCTTGTGACTGTGTATTACTTACTGGTTTAAAATAAACGTAGGCTGGCTGATAAGTCTCTTCTCTAAAAGGCACAGCTTGACAAACTGAACAGATGATTTCATATATGTTAGCTGAGTCTGCTACAAAAGATGTAATCCATAGAAGGTGCAGATACTCTAGCATGTAAACTATATGTGAATAGAATGATTTCTTATTAATCACTTCAAACTCTTCCCCATATAGAATGTGCCTCTACCTGTAAATTCAACACAGCTTGCTATACCAGACATTTTAAAGAATTCAAGATCAAGAAATTGCTTTGCTATTTGAGCAAACATGGTGCAAGTAAATAGCAGCTACAGACAGTAGAAGAAAGCTTTTCTGTTAAACAACAGCATGAAAAGGTCATAAGCATATCAGTCTTCTAGTCCTAATGTTAAAAATTTCCATGATAAGAGTGAAGGTGAACAAGGATGCTCTATGCACACTTACCTGACCCCTTCTGATCCTTCCATTTCCCCTTACTTTCCCACACATCCTTAATATTCTTGTAATCACATACTGCCGCCATGTTTAATGGCTAGCACTACATGAAGTGTATCGTAGGGGGGACCTAAATCTGGTTTGGTAGCTTGAAATGTGGTATTATAGCAAACACTGAAGAAACGACACAAAAATTACAATGATACATGCCTTCTTAGGATGTTCTATGGGTCATCCACTAGTATCTAGGCAGAGGTGTGACTTTGGTCTGTCTTCAGGACAAAGATATATCTGACAGAAGACACCAAATAAAAGATGGATGTTTGGATTTCATCATAGTACTTATTGTGTCCTTCCGGTGTTTCAAACTAATCTCACTGAGAGGCCTGGACGTACTACTCAATACTGTGAGAAGTATGAGGGCTGAAAGTGCTATTACTTTTCAGAGCTCTTTATCATTCTGCTTCTTACAGCTCCCTTGAATGCTATTGTAAATACTCTGCTGCAACTCTTGGACTGCTGAAGGCATGAGTTCCCAGTAGGAGAGTAAATTCTGAATTTTTAAATGTTTTTGCAAACCCGAAGACAACTGGATATTCCAAATGCAGATTTGCTTGAAACTTGTAACTATGTAGTTTTCAAAGTTTTCAGTTATCACTTATAATACATGCAGTTTATTAGAAGATAATTTAACAAAAATGCTCTACTGATTTTTATTTTAGGATTTTTTTTCACCTAATCACTCTAAGGCTTGCATGTATCTCACTGTATTTTGCTCTTATTTTCTACAATAATTCACTTTGAAATATTTATGCTACTGTCTCAAGGATGGTGTAAATGCATGCAGTAATTACAAAGATGTCTGAATTGCCAGGATACAGTCATAAAAGTAAAGCTTCAGCAACACTACTCTCATCTGCTTCTGAATGAAAAAATAAGTAAAATTGTGGAGAAGATTCAGATTTCTCCAGATCATTACTCTTCACTTAGAATCCCACCAGACTGACTTTAGTCCCTCTTGGCTTTATCAGCCAAGAATTTTTACAAGTAAAATCAGTGATTTTACTTGTAAGATGTTTGACCTACACAAATGAAGGTCTGCTCCACATATTAAGATGTATTCTAAAAACACATTTTTCCTACTTCAAAAATATCTACTTGCATGTGGCTTAGAGAAAAAATTACTATAAACTACTGGGCTTTTCTTTTATGGGTGGCACCAGAATTGTTAACTCCGATTATTACCACTATGTTCCTCCATATATTTGATTTCTACCTAAAAATATGTGCATAGGCAACCTGCACCACACACTACTGCCTTTATATGTACAAATTTTCATTTAACAATTATCGATCATTTCACTTCACATTCTGCAATTAACATGTGAGAAACCCTCTGCAGAATGTTATCTTTTCTTGCATAAGTTCCTTCATTTTATGGGATCTTTTGGCACTTCACTTTAAATAAAATAAAAGTGTTTATAGTTTAGATCTGAGAATCATCTTTCCGAGCTAAAGAGAAATTACAGGAATAATCCATTTCTGTGCCTTTTGACATTTGCTGATATTTGACATATAAATCTATAAATCCTTACCAGTACCTACATATTCTCTCTTTCTTGCATGCTAGGTAAGGTTTTGGGAAACCTCTGAGAAGTCTGTAATGATTACAGGATTGAACTGTGGCTGATTAACTAGTAAAATACTCCCCGCCCACATTTCTGACCCACAGAAGTGTTAGAATTACACATAGCTGTTCAGCAGGAGATAGCCTGGGATTTCTGCACCAAAATGTTTTATAACTACCGGAATAGTATTTCATTTTCATCTAACAAAATACGTTCTGTAGTTTGCCATGGCTATAACAGTTACCTTTTAAATCCTTTTTTTCCAGTGTGATACCAGGAGAGGCAGAAGCAGTACTCTGCAAAACAAGCAATGAACCAGCTACTAATTTGCACAAAATTTTGAAGGGTTGCTTTATGTTAATGGCTATTACTAGGTTTTCATTTTCCTGTGAAGCAAAGATTTAACAGTCTTAAACATTAAGGAAGAGAAAGATGGAAAATTATTTTCATTTAAATATATTAAAATCAGCCACAGGTTATAGGAGGAATAAGGAGATCCTCTATGAAATTTCTTGCCCTGGGCAAATAGAAGATCAGCCTGTTTGTAATCTATTAATCTGTCCCTGGTCATGTTAGGAACAGCTTACTGCATACATGATTCTAAGGATGAGTGAAGTTATTAAAGGACTTCAGTTCCTCAGAGGAAGTTGTGACTGCAGAGATAAAAATTCGTCTCTTTGTAGGCTGTTTTTTCTATTATGTACTATAGTAGACAAAACATTATATTCTTAAAATGACTGAATGTATGTTTAATTCAGCCTCTCTATGACTGTCAGAGTACAAAACAGTCCTAAATTAATATGTATTAAAGTATTTTGTGATTATTGAGTGTATATTACTCTATACAGTAAATGTAACCTATTAGTTTTGCTGTAACTTACTGATAAACCTGTATTTTCCAAATTCATAGCTATTTTATCACACAGATCAGCACATTTTGAGTTCAACATATGCATTGTAATCTGAGGTAAATTGTGGCTAGATAAATACTGAAGATATTTTTCTTAAATTTTATAACAAGACTTAAAGAAACAACTTTTTTTTAACAAGATTTCAAAGCAACTTCACTAAATTATTGCAAAAGTAGCTTTTATATTTTTTTTAATACTGTAGGGCTGCTACAGAAAAGGCTGCATCAAAGAGAGTTCTTACCACAGGCACCAAAATCTTTTAGTCCTTTAGACTGCTCTAAATATAAACACTTAGAGAGGGCTGGTAAAAAGACAATAAATTCTTGTATTTGCATGATTGAAGCCCTTACTCTTCCTGTTTGGCAGGATTTTCAGTCTATGAACACACTCTGGGCATCAAGTGTTCCCCTCTCATCAGTGCTTGCTGGGCATGGTCACTGCTTTCTTACAGTTGCAGTGGTGCAACTTCATGGAGCAGTTGCTCAGGCTTGGTGACAAAGGAAAATTGAAAAGCAAGGAAAGCCTAATGCCAGGACACTTTAAAAAAACAAATGTAAGTCCTATGGTCAGGTTTGTAATTCCTTGTTGGAAAGGTTCTTGCCTTTGAGAAGCAGTGATCTTGTAGCAGCTCCACTGAAGAGAACCAAATTCTATCTTTGGTGAATAGCTAATTTGTATTTTGAAAAGCAAGGGTTTTAGGAGCCAAATCTTAGACACCCAAAACACTAAAACTGCACTGCCGGTCTTTCAGTACACTCAAAGACTGATGCTTACTGCAAAACCAGCTTCATCTGTCCCAGCAGCTCAAGAGAAAGAATTTCATCCATTATCTGGGATTTTCCTCATGTAAGCCAGGATTAAACCCTCTGATTTCCCCAAGGAAAGGTGGGGTGGTGGGAATGACACCCAAATGTCCTCCAGCCCTCACCTCTATAACCCTGTGGGTAAAGGCTGACTTCAGCTCTGTATTTTATTTTACTGATCTCTGATATAGAAATACTAGCTTGTGTTTCAAGGGCTTTTTGGGATTCCAGCTACACACTGTTAAACCAAAAACATCTGCATACCCAGAAAAAAGATGTTGTATCTGTATAAGGAAACAATACCATTTTAACTTGAACTAGAATTTAATTTTCATTAAGTGTTTTGTTTTAATAAATAAAAGCTTTTCTCTCTGAGCAGGTCTACTGAAGAAGGTTGGTATCTGTTTGCAGACAGCTCAAATGGAGAATTTGGTCACACTGCTGACATTGTTACCCCAGTCATCTCCCTTACAGGGCCCAAATGCAAAATCATATTTTGGAACTACATGAATGGTTCAACAATAGGTTCTCTGGAGGTATGGAAATGTTCTTTGTTTTGTGTGGGTTTTTTTTTTTTTTATTTTATTTTATTTTATTTTATTCTGCCAGAAATTGCCATGAGAAAATTCATGCCTTGTCATTTAGGTTCATTAAAGTCTAGGCTAGTAAACAAAAACAAACAATTACTACCAATCCACTGCTCTCAATAAGTTATGATTTGCAGGAACTACTAGCTAAAGTAAACTGGGAAAATGTAACTTTCTACAACAATCAAAAGCTGTGATCTATATAGAGATGCCGTTGTTGGATCTTCCATACAAGAAAAAGACTTTTGAAGGGCTTTGAAGGCAAATACCCTTTGACACTGAAAAGCATCAGTAGTTACTTGAATTTCAAGGTCTTTGGCTGAATCTGGGAGCATGAGAAATAGAAGAAATTTATTAAAATTTGCTGTAAAATTGTATATAAACAGCTTATTCCTCTGAAAGTTTAACATCTTTCAGAGGTTGATTATATTAACATAAGCAACATTGGACTATTCCTGGGACATAACAGTAAGAAACATGCTTACCCAGACCCTTTTCTTCACTCCAATTCAAGTAAAGGCTTCTATAAAGGAAAGGTGACTTATTCAGCTGCTTGGGAATCAAATTTCTCACTGTAAACTGAATAAATAAAATAACAACATTGTTCTCAACATTGGTTTGCCACATATCTGAGTAACTATAATGGGATTTCCCATGAATGTTACACGATAGCTACAGCTTCAGAAATTGAAAAAACTACTCAGAATAGATTACCCAGTCACTTGTATCAAATTGTGTGTGGCCAATATGTGTGACTTTAATTGTACAAATAAATTCTCACTAGCTTGGCTACTCTGAATTAAAAAATGTAATTATAATAAAAATCTGGTAGAATTCAACTATTCTGAAGATGAAATTAAAATGTCTGTTGACATTAAACTGAAATCTGAGATTCATTGTTCTTCACCTCATTCATGTGACTTGCTAGACATTCAAAGGAAGCAAGTTTTGTGTTTTCTTGACTTTTTAAAAAAAATTTATTTAAACTTTAAAATTCTATTTAAAAAAAATATCACTGAATTTCTCCCTAGTGAGGAAAGATCTTTCTAGGTTGCTTGTCAAGTAGTCAAACTTTAATTCATAAGAATTAGAGGGAAATCAGAGTATAAAGATGATTTGTCCTCAGTTTTAGGAGTAGGGGCAGTTCAGTTTGCTTGGAGACTTTTTTTGCCTTTACTCTGGAGTTCAGAGTTTCTTTACAGTGTAGGAACACTTGTTAGTTGGAATTGAGTCCACAGAGTGATTTTTAAAAATTAACATCAATTTCTATAGGATCATGCCCAGTATTGCCACCACAAAAGGCAAATGTATATAGATCTTAATTTTTTTTTTTGCAATTTCAACACAGGAGACTACAATTTCCCTCTGTTCCTTAACTGATTTTTCCTCCCTTCTATAATTTAACTGATTTTAAGATGTACCAAAAGAAACATTGTAATTGTTTAAATCTTTTTTTAAGTCTTTTTTTTTCAGTAGTGCCCAGCAAGAGGACAAGAAGAAAAGGGCACAAACTTGTACATAAGAAGTTCCATCTAAACATGAGGAGGAACTTCTTCACTTTGAGGGTGGCAGAGCTAGAACAGGCTGCCCACAGAGGTGGTGGAATGTCTCTCTCTGGAGACATTCAAAATCCACCTGAACGAGTTCCTGTGCAATCTACTCTAGGTGGACCTACTTTGGCAAGGTGGCTGGATTAAATGATTTCCAGAGGTCCCTTCTAACCCCTTATAATTCTGTGATTCTTTAAATAGTTACCTGTTTTCAATTGTTTAATTAAGCAATTGGTAATGAATGTAGAAATAACTCAGAATACAAAATTACTTATGTAATTTCTCATTATTTTCTTCTAAAAATTCCAGTTATTACACAAGTGTGAATCTTCCCATGCTTAAAAATCACTTTTTTTCCATCTCTTAATCCAGGACTACCACATTTTTATTTAATTCACAGGTTGGGTTTTTTGCATGTTAGTCTGCATCCATCCTGTCAAATGTCATGTAGGATGTGTTGAAGACTTTCCTGCTGCTTGCATGATTGGCTGTCTTCCTGTAGTCTTATGACTTTATTAAACATTGATTAGCTGTCATTATATTGTGCCACCTCAGTTTGAATAATTTTTGTCTGGTTTCTGCCCTCTGATTTGGCATCGGTAATTCTACCAAAATACTTGATGTGCTTTTCCAATAACTTGTAATTGAAATGCATAGGGCTTCAAAGTGCACTACGGCACAGAAAAGCCTGGTGAACTGATATTTAGCTCTGCGAGTACTGGCTGGAGACACAGCTTGATACACTTCATCAAGCACCCATCCTGTCATTATTATCAACTCAGTTGAATTTGGATGCCCAAGAGGTTGGGGCAAAACATATTTAGCATTTTGTGCTCAGGTCAAAAAGTGTCAGCTTTGCCCAATTTAGTGACTATTCACAAGGGTAAGGGTCTTCCACTGCCCAGACAGGTAAAATGTAGTCTGTAGTAGAAAAGAACAAATTTTGATATGTAAAGAAAAATCTAATATATTTTTCATTAACTCTTGCTGCTAATGTTTTTTTCTGTGTTTTACAACCGGATCTTGACCTATTAATGAGCAATTTTTCATTTGCAACTAGCCACTCTGGATTGATTAAGGGAATAAGTTAGTCCAGGAAAGGTTCTGGAATTATTATGCCTCTGAGAAGAACAGAAAACCTTAAAGTCTTATTTTCTTAGAATAGTCATTTACACTGGTAAATCATTTTGACTAACATAGGATGTTAAGAAAAGGTTCTTCACTGAGGGGGTGGTCACTAACTGGAACAGGCTCCCCAGGGAAGTGGTCATCACACCAAGCCTGTCAGAGTTCAAAGAGTATCTGGACAACGCACTTAGTTATATGGTTTAGTTTTAGGTATTCCTTTCAGGAGCAGGGAGTTGGAGTTGATGGTCCTTAAGGGTTCCTTCAGCTCCAGAAATCTATGATTCTATGATGTTTAATGGTGGTACAGAGATAAGTTGTACAAGAGACTGTCATACTTCTGTACACAATTAAAAAACCTAAAGTGAGTTGGAAATGGAAGGATTGTTGACCTAGAATTATTTCCTTTCTAGGTACTCTGTAAAACCAGTAATAAGACTACTAAACTGTGGACTCAAAGTGGCAGCCAAGGTCCCCAGTGGAACAGAGCAGAAGTGTTCCTAGGAATTCGTTCAAATTTTCAGGTATATATTCCTATGTTATATGCTCTCTAGTCAGTTGGCTTTAGATATTTTTATATTATGTATTCTTCAACTCCTCATTTCCCTTTTTGCCCCATACACACAATGTACCTTTCCTTCTGAATAGCAAAATACATCTTTTTGGCTGGCTGATCAGTTATCTCAGCTGGACACAAGGTTTTGGAAATTTCTTACTCCCCTTCAATCTCAGACTGATAACCATTTTTAAGGTGGAAAATCCATTCTATCCTTGAATCCAATTCAGAATAAGCTATTCTGCATCCTTCTCCTTAGTGTGTAGCAGTATTACATCTGTTTTATGAAAAAACGGATCTTGAGCATGATGTTCACCTTGAAATATGAGCTGATTCCTAAGCCTCTTAGTGATACTTAGTCACAGGTATACCATGCTTAGTTGTAACCTTATAAAAAGACAAAGACAGCCAGGAGCATACTTAAAAATGTGTTACGCTCTCTGACGCTTCTGTCTTGGATGGCTTTTAATGCAACTTTAACATTCCTTTCACAGTAATGGGCATAACTGATGAATGGCTCAGATTAGTATCTTCCACACTTACCTAGCAGAAGTAGGTGGAAGCCTTCCTATTAGAAGTGGAGACTAGTATCAGCTTGTGTTGCTCATTTTCTTTCCCCTTCTCTTTGGTATGGGTTGTTGTTAGAAGATGCTCCTTCAATAACTATAGTAACAGATCTTTACAAGCAGGAGTACAGACTTTCATAGGACTGTCGTATGTCAGTGAGAACTGACCATATTTCAAGATTCGCAAGGACTGTCAGTCTCTCTTCTGTTCATGTTGCATGTATAAGATTTTATATATCTTAATGATATCTTGCTGTAATAGCTCTGTAATTTTTATTAGGTCATTTTCAGGGCAAAACGTGGTGTCAGTTACATGGGAGATGTGGCAGTGGATGACATTACCTTTGAAGATTGTTCCCCTTTGCTCATCCCAGGCAGACCTTGCACATCAGAGGAATTCATATGTGCCAACAAGTACTGCATCCCAAAGGATAAATTGTGTGATTTTGTAAATGACTGTGCAGATAGCTCAGATGAGAGCCCTACTATTTGCAGTAAGTATGGTAGTTTTTTGAAATATAATTATCATAAATAACCATGCCTTTTGTGAATTATTACTTGAATGCTCTTGGCAGCTCATCAGCTAAGAAAGCAAAAAAGAAATTAAAAACTTAATTCTAGTCCTTGCTTTTCAAGGATTCTAAATTACTATTATTCAATTTGAAATCATATAGAAGATAAAAAGGGCTGTTAGTGAATTTCTTAAAATAACTTAGAAAGCAGCTGTTTTTAAAAGCAGAATAAATTTCTCCTGCTTTTCATATGAAAAGAATTTATTAAAGGTGAAAAAAGTACTTCAAGTGTAATACCTTTGGGATATGAGAGACCTACCTCCTTTGAGGGACCTACCTCCTTTGGTATTTGAGGATTGTCAGGTATCTTAGCAAATAATTTTAATCTAAATACTGTACAATTTTAGTTTTACTAGAGATATCAAGAAACAGCATCTGTAGCACCAGATTCAAAAAATGTTTTTTCATGTCAAGTGAATTCTCTGGATCACAATGTAACATACTAACTTCTTTCTAGTACAATTGTAGAAAATGCTCACACGATCAAATCTGCATTGTTTGGTACTGTATGAACAGTTGTCTTCTTTATATTGAGATTATGAATATGGAATTAGTACTAGTGCAGGTAGAGGTACTTAGTAGATGTTTGGTTTGATCTGGGCTTGGTTAATGTTTGGTTTAGCTCATCAGTGTGCTTCTGAAGCAAGTCTGTCAGTTATTGCTGTTTATTATGATTTCATTTGCATTGTAATATGATAAAATGATTTATTATGATTATATCTTATTATGATTTGGTTTGCATTGTAGAGTGTGCCCAGGTATTTTTCATTAGAAAATAAATTGAAAGATGAGCTCTAGGAGGACATCAAATATATTTTAACCACTAGTGGTCATTCAGCCCACAGTCTGCACCACCTCAGTCCTCTTTCCTCCACTGCCTCACTAAATGCCACCAGGTCCTCAGCATCAGGTGTTTTGTTCTACAGATCTGCTGCTATAGCTCTGTACTTCTTGTTCATCTAAACATAATTGTTGGGAATAATATGACTTAAAATAGTTTAAATTTTGCTCTACTTAATTACTTGGCTTATTACAAAGGTTCAGTAGATCTTTTGTGATCAATATAGTACAAATCATATACTTACTGTTAAGTATTATTCTTAAATTATTAAACTCTCATCCAATAGTCTAATTCAGCAGCCCTGTGTCACTGCTCCACAAACAAAAGGATTACCTTTTCTTTTGTACTTCATTGATAAGGGTTCACAGCTCTTCACAGAAGTGTCTACTATCAAAGATTTAATATTCTAGAGCAGATTCATCTGCTGTAACTTCAGCTTCTAAGCAGGCTGCATAAGTTCTCTTTTTCAGCGAAGTGACTCACTTCCAGGCTGAAGTTAATGTAATTTAAAATTGGTTGTTTGAGTTAGATTAGATAAATTGTCTTCTAGATGTGACTATTTTTCTTTGTTGACTATAGAGATCCTGCAAGGACATCTAAATTTAGACCAGATAACACACAATTTATACAGCATTAACAGGGATGTTCAGTGCTCATGTCTTGATTCCTGAAACATGCCTTTAAAATAAAATGGTTGGGTCTTGCATGAATTTTATTGACTCAGGATGAAATTTGTAAGTAATTGCAGGAATTTAACTTGCATTATAAAACATTAAGGAACTACATGATCGCAAGGCAAAAAAGTGACAAATTTTATGGACAGTTACTTTCAGTTCTGGTATATACAATCTAAATTTTGAATAAATGATAATCATATCATTTAGGAAATCAGGTTTGGGTGTTTGTTTTTTTTTTTTAATTCTTACTTCAGATGCATCATATTTGCCGAAAAAGGGAAAAGATAGTGAAGCTATTTTTCTACCCTTATGACCTCCACAAAGAATAATTCAGGAAAGAAATCTTTAATCTCATTTCAGCCTGAAATTTTAGAGGTAGCTGTCTGCATGGTTTTGGTCTGTGTATAGACTTCATGGATTTTAGGTCCTTGGCCTTCTTACTCAGGCTTCCAACCAGCTGCTAATTAAAAAAAGCTACTTTTAAGTGTTGAACTTTATCAGCCCCCAGAAGAGGCCTAGATTCTGTTTACATTTTACAAGAAAACTTTTGTCATGTCTTATATTGTTGGACCAAATAATCCATAGTTTCCAAATTTATTTTCAAAGCACTTTCCATCAAAAACAGGAAGAATATTCAGGGCATAGTCGAACGTCTCTTGAAGACTCTGCTGAAATTCCAGCTTGCTTCAGCAAGTTTAGTCTTAATTGGTAACAATTATAATGAAGTTATAGATACAAAGAGAAAAAAATATGCACAGCTTAAACTTTTGGAGTGATGCAGTTGACTTAACCTTAATTTACAGGAAACTTTACTCACTATATTGGCTATTTCCAGGTTCAAAAATTAGTAAAGAGCACGCACATTGTTTCATATCAAAATCAACCAAAGTTACAACAGCTTTCTCTTTTTCTAGTTATTAAATACAATTTAAGGAATAATGTTGATTATCATTTATGCTTGCACATTGGCTGGGAAATTACATATGTTAATTCTTCTAGAAACATACAAAAGTAAACTATGGGTGTGATTCAGTTCAAAGTTAGCACACCTGCATTTATATTTTACCTATATGTGCATGTATGAAGGTTGTGTCTTTGTAGTGTTCATTACATTCATTTGGATGGGTCTCCATTCCCTAAATATAGGCATTTTCAACTGACCTTAACATTCTCCTCCATAAAGTCTTCTGCAGGTGTCCAGGATACCCTACAGAGGGCAATAATTGGCCTCTGCCTGTAAATCCTAAAGTGCTATTCAGTTTGACTTAAAATAGGTTTCTATATCTGGTTGCTTTTATACCAAGGGCTCTGGTGACCCAGAGAGACCACAGACAGATGTACCTCATATATAGTCAGTTTTATCCTATCCTATTATTATATCCTAAAAAATTGAAAGCATTCTGTTTAATAAGATACATGGGTATTTTTTCTATTGAAATAGTATTTTTTCTTTTATGGATTTGAGTACTAAGTTGTAGTATAAGTACCTAATTCTTGAAAAAAAATCTTTTTTAATGTGTGTGCAAATGTCTTTCAGGTACATCTATTGGGCATTGCAATTTTGAGTTTGATCTTTGTGGATGGAAGCAAGACGAAAATGATGATTTTGACTGGAAACTAAGAACTAGTGTTCCTAGAAAATTAAGCACTGGACCAGCAACTGATCATACATTACAAGAGCCATTTGGCCACTATATTTTTATAAAGAGTTCATTTCTTCAGCTGCCAGGACAGAAAGCTAGAATTTCCAGTCCTTTCCTAAGCAGAAGGAATAAAGACTGCAAGGTATGTGAGGGTGTGCTATGAGGAGTGCAAAATTTTATCTCTAGATTGCATAAAGGTAATATTCCTAAATTGAATAGAAATGTTCACTGAAATACTTATTGAGGGAAAAACCAAAACCAACCAACCAACCAAAACATGTTGAGAAGAGGCAGGGCCTGATCTTATTTCCTTGAAATCATAACAAAACGTGTATCTTGTTGCAGGAGAAGAATGATGTCTGAAAGTAAATAAGTACTCTGGGAGATTCAGATGAAGTTGACAGAGAATAGAGTGTCTGATTTAGAATATGGCTTATGTGCCACCAGATCTAAGTAGCATAAAACTATGCAATGGTTTATTATTTCATAAAGAAAATGTGTATAAATACAGTAAAAATTGGCTTTCAAGGAGTATAACTGCAGGTGGAAGGATGTGTGATGGAAGGCTTTGTCTCGGACACTTCTCTAGGGAATGGAGAAAAGTAAGCCTTGAAATTACAAAACATTACAGCACAGTGATTTGAGTTTGGTAATTCCTTTGCAAACCAGGATTAAAATGTTTCCTAGTTTTGGTATATCTTTTACAGTCTTTGCTAAAATGGCAACTTGTAGTTTCATAAGAGATCTTTAAGAACATACCTATCAGAATCTGTTAGAGGAACAACATGCTGAAAAAATGAATTTTCCAATAAGTTGAACTACGCACAAATTTCAAATGGTATTTTTCTAAATTTTCATAGTCTTTAAGTGTCAAGGCAAAAATGAGTGGTATCTCTTTCTAACATCAGTGTCAAACACAAAATAGAATAGTAGTTTTAACATAAATAGTTTCCAGTAATTCAGATTACTAAAAAAAATTGCAATAATTCTAAAACAATAATTACAAATAGAGCTAATATTTACATACATTATTTACATGGAGAGGAATATTGTGCATAAATGAAGCTGCTGTGAGAGGGAAAGAGGCACTTTTAGCCCTTGGAAAATTAGCAAAGGAAAATTTATGAAGAGAAAGAGAAGGCATTAGTATATGACGTTGTTTCAACATTTGCTTTGAGATGACAGAATTAATCTCTCAAATAATTAATTAAGACCCGAAAGTTCATCTTAATGATCAGACACTCCCTAAAAATATTTTAGTCCATTATGTGAGTTATTAGAGTTGAAAGGAATTGTGAACAAGTGGTCTAAGTCATACACTAGCCTAAAATGTATGTTGAAGAATTTTTGGAACTGCTGTGAGTAAAAACAACATTCAGGCTATTATTTTGGTAATTATTTTGCTATTATACATGAACATCTGTCTGCCTTAACAACAAGGAAGTTTGTTGGCTACCTGCTTTACTCAGCTGAACACATTCAAGAGCTCTCTAATGATCTGCCCATAAAATAGCCACTTTGCTCTCCAGCATTTGGAGCATCTCCACTACCGTACTTGAAATTCTTGCTCCATGCTTTTGTTGGAAACACTGGTCTAATAAATTGCCTGAGAGATAATATCAGTGTGTTTATATTTACAGAAGATGTAAAATTTGATTGAGTTCCTGCCTGTAACACAGGATATATAATCATTTTACATTAGGTTTTTGTCCTTGGTGGTCTCTTTTTGCAAGTTCACTATGCCTCTATCTAATAACTAGTTCTCTCAAGAGGATAATCTTGGCGAAGAGAAGTAATTTTTTAAAAAGCCTTTGAATTTAACTGATTGTGTGGTCACTGCACGGTGCTCATAAAATGATTACCATAGACTGAAATAGTCCTGAACAGTTTTACTCTATATGCAGATGGCACCTCTGTTCAAAATGTCCACTCATTTGCCTCTAGGTCCATTTTATTCTATTTGCAACTCATTAGGAAATCAAAACTCTTAAAGAGTTTGTCTGAAACTTGGAAGGAGTTCTGCTTATGCTTGAGATTTCTAAGCATTTCATTTGATTTAAATTCTTCTGGGTGTTTGAAAACTCCTAAAATTCTTATAGATGAGAAAGTCAGGATGTACTAAATATAAATGGCTTGATTTTATGATCCAAACAAAATTCTGCTAATTTGGATATATCAGGAGCAAAAATTAATCTAGGTATTATATAACATCTTCAAAATTTGAGCCCTAATCTCATGCTTTCTGAGTTAATTTTCTATATTACCTAAAATAAATGTATTTTAAAAAGTTTCTACTTATGTGAGTTTAGAGATATTTGCTTCTTTCTCTAGTGTCATGTTTGAAAACATCTCTTTCTCAACCTTATCTGATTCTATGCTTTAAAAATAACTTTTCCGCTATTAGCTTCTATCTCTGGAAAGCAAACCATATATGCAAAAACTATAGACTAACTGAGAATGACAAGTTCACATCTGTGAATCAATTTTATTCATTACCAGAAATTTTCCAATTTTATTCTAGTGACAGAAAGCTAGTTACAAACACTAGCAGTTTTCAAAAGTCTATGATAAATTCTTCAGGATAGACCTGAAAATATTAAGTAGCCAGCTAATGGATAACAAGAACCAGAGAAGCTTGGAGAGCTAAGGCTATGGAGCTAGCATATGTTCTGATGCAAAACAAATTAAGTATGGAAACAAATATTTCACGTTCATTGTAATTCAGGCCTGAGTAATGTGAGGCACCAGCCTGTAAAGGGCTTGGATATGTGCTTAAAATTAAATTTGTGCAAGACTGCTATTAAGATGAGGTTATTACTTTAGAAAATATCTAGAAATGATGTGACAGAACAGAGGAACAGTTTACTGACTCCACTAAATAAAATTATTCAGTGTAATTGAGATTTAGGTGTCTCACCACCCTCACAGTAAAGAATTTATTTCCAGTGTCTAATCTAAATCTACCCTCTTCCTGTTTAAAAATGTTACCCCGCATCCTCCACTGCAGGCGCTGATAGTCTCTCCCTATCTTTCCTGTAAGGCCCCCTTAGGTACTAAAACATGTCCTTGGACACTCCTCTAGGCTGAACAACCCCAACTCTCTCAGCCTGTGTTCATAAGAAAGGTGCTCTATCCCTCTGACAATCTCTGTGGCCCTCTTCTGGACTCTCTCCAACAGATCCATATTGTTCTTATGCTGGGGGCTCCAGAGATGGATTCAGTACTCCAGGTGGGGTCTCACAATTGTGGAGTAAAGAGGCAGAACTCCCTCCCTTGACCTGCTGGCCACTTCCTTGCACAGGAGAAATTCTGAAAGTGAACATAATAAAACTTTCAAAAGAATTATTACACAAACTCCTTGGTTGCTTTACTAATCAGTATTAGAGAAAAAAAACCCAGGTATTTATGAGGTTTTTTTTGTTTTTTTTAAAAATATATTTATGCTATACAATAGACTGCAGAAGCCTATGAAATCCAATAGCACCAGGTAACACAAAGGAACATATTTACATGGGTATCATAATATTTGCTATTACATTTTTATGACTATAATAAATAAGATAAAGTTTTCATTCTTTAGAGCTTTTGCTATGCATAAGATGAGGAAGAAATTTGAGGTATGGACATGGTCTCACATATCACAGCATGAATTGTCTTCTTTAGGGGTGTTACATCATTCTTGGAAATATTCTGATCATTTTTAGAAACAAGATATTGAACTAGATTAAGTTTTCATTTGATCAAATACAAGCATTCCTTTGTTGTTCTTGAAATGAAAATAACTGAGGGAGCAGCAAGTGGTGACAACTTTTTGCAGTGATTTTTTTTTTAATGTTCTGTTGGTCTTCTATATTCCATAATTTGTTTTCCCCACTTTTACTAAAAAAAAATACAAAACCACTGTTTTCTTATCCAAGAACCTCTTATGTTTTATTTCATCTATTGTTTTGCATTTCTGTGGTCCATATAGAAGTTTTGCTACTACATTACCTTAGAGGAGACTGTTTCCTAATTATACTCTCTAATCTAGCACAAACACATTCATAACCAGAGCAGTGTTGAGTAAAATGAAGTTACTTACCATATTGTAGATGGTAGCGCTCCATTCCCATTTTCTTATTGAAGAATTTCATTCTTTTACATTTACATGCAAGAGTTGTTAAAAAGAACTACGTCAGCTGTCACAGTACTGTAATGCTGATTTCTGAGTTTGACTTATGGAACAGTTCAAAAATTTTCACTAGTGTTTTTGTGTGGATTTTAATTAAATTGTTTTTGAATCAGTAATATTAAGGGCTATTCTGAATGCCACCTATGATGCTCCATTTAATAATTAGGGTAAATACAATAGCAGAATGTGTCTGGAGTCACCTATTGTATACTTGATGTTATTGTTCTTGTTTGCAGATATTTTTCTATTACCATATGCATGGGCCCCACGTTGGATCATTGGTTGTCTACCAGAGGACTGCAGTAAAACATGAAAAAATTCTCTTTAATCTTACTGGAAACCAGGGAAATTTCTGGCAGCAGAAGGCACTGATTCTTGCTGGAGATGGAGATGAAGATTTCCAAGTTGTCTTTGAAGGGATAGCTGGAAAGGGTCCCAAAGACGGCATAGCACTTGATGACCTCACATTATCCAAGGAGTGCTTACCATCCCAGGAGTTTTTACCAGCAGAACCCACAACATTGCCTTCAACAGGTATGTTCCTGCTACAGACGAACAGACTCTTTAAGTCTGGAAAAAGTTAATAGCAACATTGCTTTCATTTCTGTTTCTCCGTGAAAAGAAAAATAGAAAGCATAGTTTGTTAAAGACATTGAAAGTAACATGCTTTCAAGTAGATCTTTGAAATTCTAATAAAATTATTTTATGAAATAGTTGTTTGGGTACTGAGTCAACACTTATGAATCTGCAAGACTTACTGTCCAGCTATGTAAACTTAGACAATATCCTGCTTAATTCAGTGGGATTTATTTATCAATAGTTGTGAAATACGGTTGTAAAATAAGGAACTAAGAGTGGGAGAGAGCAAGAAGGTCATCAGGCTTTAATGCTGTTTGGCTAGTGGGAATTTATGCTGTTTAGGCACCATATCTATCTTGTTCCCATGTAGTGTGGTGCCAGAATTGGTGCAATTATTTGCATCATCCTCACTTACTGCACAAGGGAAATAAAGCTCAGAAATATCTTACCAAAAATAATATAGTTTATGTTGGGGATGGATCTCAGTAACACCAAGTAAGAGCTGCTCCTGAAAGAACTGATGTTGTTCATTATGAATATTTGCTTGGACACAAATGATAAAAGAGAAACTCTTTCTGACAGAACAGGACAAATCTCTTTCCTCCTTCCAAATTTAGAACCAGAGCTATTGAAATGTAAACCCCTAGGAAATGCATTGTGTTCCTGTTCCTAGCATAAACTTCCTGCATGGCTGCAACAAGTCATTTTATCTCACTTCTCTGACTTTCTTATCAATAAAACAAAGTTAATATTTTCCAATTTCAAAGACTACTGGGAGAATGGATCATTAATTTATGAGATCTTCTTGGCTTTGTTACTGCTGCTAATGAGTGGCTTTCCCCTTCAGAATATCATTAAAACCTGCTAAGGCACTGGGAAATAGCACTGATGAGAATACATCAAACCTAAGAAATTACACTGTACTTTGTGCACAAGATAAGCAGGAAATATATGGGTGATGTTTTCCAGATATTATTTCTGATAAGTTGCCAGTTACAGGACATAGTATTGGCTCCCTACTTCTTTCAAAACAGTCATGGAAATTTACTGCAAATGAGATCGGTATTTTAAAGTTCAGCTTTATATGTTGTTACCCCAAGAGGAGCACTAGCTGAGATTTCTGATTCTTTATGTTTGATGTTTTCAAACTCTATCCTCTTAATGGCAGATGCAAGTCCCTGTGGCAATGTTAGAAACCTTAAAAGCTTTGGTTTTGATACTAAAGGATGTTACAAAGCACTTTTATGATGTATATAATAAAAAAGCTACTAAAATCTCAGCCACCAGAGACTGATTTCTTGTTGTAGCCTATCGAAAATGTAGTTAGTGAACTTTGTAGATTCACAAACCTTTGACATAATGGTCTAAATTCATTCTTATAGCAAGCTGTCTTTTCTATACCAACAATTTTCACTTGTCCCAGACACGAGTTTACATTAGCCACTGAGGGTTCTAATTTACAGCTACTATTTATCCATGATATCTGTTTGGAATATTGCTTGAAACATGGGCTTAGAAACCTGAGTATGAAATCTACTCCTGCCTACGGAAATGTTCTGAACAGTAGCAAAATCCATGCTGGAGTTGTGAACAGTGCTCTCTGATATAAATTTATAAACTAGAGCCAGCTAGAATGACCATGGCCATCGGCTGCAAAAAAACCAGGATTCCTAGAATTCTCTACTAATATTCAGAGACAAAGGAGAGTTTAACTAAGAGTTTGCTCTTTTTTAAATTTTTAACATTTCTGAAGATGAACGTCATACAGCAGAGATCTGCTCCTTTCTTGTCTCCAGTCGAAGAGAATATATTTAAGAAAGTTGAAATGTTTTATGTCTAAGAGAGAGATTTGTAGCATTTGAGGTCTATTCTCATAGCATTACAATGCAGAATTGATACCAATGCATAGTTTTCTAGCTGATTAATACGCTTCCTCTGCCATATTTGGACAAGTGTTTCCTTTCCTCAGCATTTACAAGGAATGTTTCCTTCCTTTTAGGTACTCAAAGTAGAACAGTGAATAGTGACTGTCATAATGCTTTCCTCCCCTTCTCTTCACCCAAGTTCAATATTCTCATAGTTTGATGACCTTACTTTGTAATTCTTATGACATATCAATCTACTATTGGTATTCTGCAAACTGATCAAACCACATTAAAAAAAAATTTGTTACAGTTCCTTTTGAATGTCTTTTGAAAAAAAAAAACCGAAAAATCAGAATTAATTGTAATGCACACATCGAGGGACAATCTTCTGAGTCTTATGAGCAATATCGCTGTGTAACATTATATACTAAAGCAATCTGTGCTTGTTATTTCTGCACAGAGTGCTATGGCAATGGATACAATGTAAGGACTAAATATATTACAGATACTAAATGTTCAGATTCTCACTGTTCACCTGACTCTATGTAAACTCCTTGAGGTTTTAAAAAGGTACATACTAGGTGTGTTGTTCTTTTTCCAGACAAACATGCAGTAATACTTAGAAGCTGGACAACTAGAAAAAAATTGAAAGTATCATTGTCACTTTCTGTAGACTGACAGCGTGCTATAGACTGTCCTCATGATGCTGCTTAGCAACAGTGATGCTGAAATTGAAAGCCACTGAGAGCCACTACTGCACCTGAGAAACAATAAACATCATCTTATGCTGTCACTTACTAGCTCCTCACTGTATGAATAATGATATATGGGGAATATTGGGTTTTGCTAATGTCCTACAATGGTACTGTGTAAGAATATGCAAAATGAGTTTTGTTCAACCACTGCTATTTATGCCTGTTGCTGTGTCTCTGTAGTGTGGCCAAATTCTCACATTAGATTCTGCACGGTGTAAGTGACGGACAGTATCCACATCAGCCCAGGAACAGCCCTTGGCCATACTAAAGCTTGAAAAGTTGCAATTCCAATTCTGTTTCATCTGAAATAACTTTGACCTTGCTTGGTCAGGATTGTGTAGGTCAGGTAGCATATCTTACCCACACTTAACCACTATTTCTCCATTACATTTCAAAGATGCAGTAACAGCTATTTTCTGTATGCTTTCCCCAATAGAATGGATTTAATAGATTTCAAACTCATGGCCTTTCCAGGAGGTATCCACACTCTCTTCTTATTCATTCCACAACCATAATATCAAAGTGTGTTATATGATCCCCCAAGAATGTTTGTAGATTAAGATGTTATCTGAGTATGCCCACAAAATGTGAGACTGTTGGCATGAATCATATTTTACAAAAGAGACGTGATGAATTTGACAAAAACTTCCACGATTTCCAGATTTGCTTGTCCTCTGTCTCCTTTCCCTCCCTTCCTTCCTGAAGTGTTGTTACTGGCTATAAAAATGCCAGATCCCTCCATCAGAGTTTCTGCTCATGTCTCCATACCACTTATCTGGGAATACAACAGCTGCCAAGGGCTGTCTGATCAGATCAGCAGGCAAATAATGGACAAAAGTGATTCCCAAAGGCAAGACAACTGGTGGCTGTTGACTTCAGTTTGTAGAGAAGTCAGTTATTATTTCCAACAAATTCAAAGAAACTCACAAAAGTGTTACCCATCTTTAATAATACAGGAATATTCACAGGAGATGACATAAGGGTCCGTTTCACTTGATATCCTGTCTCTGAAGCTGTCAATGAGATGCTGACCAAGAATCAAAAAAGGACAGGCATATGTGATGCTTCTTTCTAATGCTCTTAATATTTCCTTTTTAAAGGACCTTATGAACCGAATGTAGCTTTACATATGTAGTAAACCTGAATTTATTTGCCTTTTGTATAGAGTCTAGTTTCCCTGGGAACACATTCAAACATTTAGCTCCCTCCCCATTTTTAGTAACAACTTGTGTAGGTCTGCCACCTGCTGAGAAAGCAACTCTGTTTTCACCCTGTGTCCTGTTTGATAGTGTCTTTTACTGAAAATGTTGGTGAACAACAGACAAACTCACTTACTCCATATTGATTTCTATGCAATTGTCCTTAAGCAGCATTACAGGTTGAAGGAGTTCTAACTTATTTCTTACTTGGAAGATATTCCTTATGTTTTCCTTTTTCTGACTTTTTTTTGAAAAAAAAATCTGCTATAATCTTTTGAGATGATAACATCAGGTCTGTGTAGAGTGTTTAGGAAATGAGTGGACAGTGGAATGTTACTGTAGCAAAGGGATTATTTTTCTCTTTGCTCTCTTTCCTGATAAATCCTAGAGTTTTATTTGCTTTGCCGTTTTTGAGCATTGGGCTGCTGGATTACTGAACCTATCTGCAGTACTCTGCTGTATCTCACCTTAGAAGTGGTAGTGACTGGACCTCATCACCCATATACAAAGACATTGTGTTGTTATTTGTACATCAATTAGTATTGCATTTCATTGTCAGTCACTCAGATGCAATGCATTTGCTTAACTGTGGTTTTTTAATTCAATAGTAGTGTCAGATACCCAACATGCTTGCTTGGGACTGGCAGCTATGTTACAGGGATTACAAGAGAAATCCAGTGCCCTGCAGTGGAAGCTGACAGCAGGAAGTCTGTCCAGTGCATAACAAATGCTGAATACTGTCACTTTAAGCAACTTCATTTTCACAAAACACTTCTCCTATTATTCATAGATATTCCTAGCTCCTATCACCCTGAATAGCTTCATATAAATTTGCTGATGACATCAAGCTTGATGGCGCACTTGACACATGGAGGGAAGGGTTGCCACCCAGAGGGACCTGGACAGGCTTGAGAGGTGGGCTAGTGCAAATAGCATGAAATTCAACAAAGCCACATGCAGGGTCCTACACCTGGGACATGTCAATCCCAGGCACAAATACAGGTTGGGCAGAGAATGGCTGGAGAGAAGCCCTGAGGAGAAGGATTTGGGAATGTTCATGGATGAGAAGCTCAACATGAGCTGCAGTGTGTGCTGGCAGCCCAGAAAGCCAACCGTATCCTGGGCTGCATCAAAAGAAGTGTGACCAGTGGGTCATGGGAGGTGATTCTCCCCTTCTATTCTGCATTTGTGAAAGCCCACCTGGAGTACTGTGTCCAGCTCTGCAGTCCTCAACAGAGAAAGGACATAGAACTGTTGGAACAGGTCCAGTGGGGAGGGCCACAAAGATGACTAGAGGGATGGAGCACCTCTCCTGTGAAGACAGGCTGAGAGAGCTGGGGCTGTTCAGCCTGGAAAAGAGAAGGCTCTGGGGAGACCTTCTAGCAGCCTTCCAGTATCTAAAGGGAGCCTACAGGAGAGCAGGAGAGGGACTCTTTGTCAGGAAGTGTATTGATAAGACAAGGGGTAATGGTTTTAAACTAGAAGAAGGGAGATTTAGATTGGATATTAGGAAAAAATTCTTTCCTGTGAGGGTGGTGAGGCACTGGAACAGGTTGCCCAGAGAAATTGTGGATGCCCCATCCCTGGAAGTGTTTAAGGCCAGGCTGGATGGGGCTTTGAGCAACCTGGTGTAGTGGGAGGTGTCGCTGCCCATGGAACTCGATGATCTTCAAGGTCCCTTCCAACTCTAAACATTCTATGATTCGATATCACTAGCAGAGCTTCTTTAGTCATTGCTCATACACTTCCCTGCTCTTTTATGAGTAAGCATCAAAGATACATCCTTGCTATATAATTTTTGTATGTTTATGGTTTTTTGGTTTAGTCTTTTGGGCTTTTTTTTTTCCCCCAGGTTGTTTTTTTAATCATTTTAGCACAAATGTCTATTTCACCACCAAAAGTTTTTAGCATTCAGTAACATAGTTAAAATAAATAAAAGCA
The DNA here is from genome assembly GCA_013398155.1 of Pedionomus torquatus. Lineage (NCBI taxonomy): Eukaryota > Metazoa > Chordata > Aves > Charadriiformes > Pedionomidae > Pedionomus > Pedionomus torquatus. Next base: position 232,415 of record VZRU01011456.1, read on the forward strand.
AAGGAAGAGAGTAGTCAGGAAATCAGATTCACCAATATATTTTCAATTGAAATATTGCCGAAAACTTTAAAGTGTTCTCTAAGGACTAAAGAATATTGCTTATATCACGCCTTTGTAGATGTAATTAGATTCATAAAAATTTACAGGCACAGAAATAGAAACAACCTTGGCACTTATTCTAACTAATATATAATTACCAGAATGATCACATTTTATGCTTCAGTGAAAGTGGTCTCCTACCGAAAAGAGGAAAAAATGTCTCCTTACACACAACTAATCAAATAACAAAACATTTACATCTTCCTTTGAAGCTAACAGCATCGACCATTTTCTGAGAGAACAGGGTATGAAAGAAGTAAACTAGAATGTCTAAACCACTTCAAAACCAGTTCTGGGAAAAAATAAACAAACAAGCAAACAAACACACAAAACCCCCAAGCCAATAAAGAGTACTCTTAATTAGCACCTGAGCAGAAAGAGGCTCTCAGATGTATCTAGAATGAAATTCCATGCAGGTGGTAATTTTCATTTTCACATATATAATAGTATGAAAAGAAAAGTTGACAGTTATAGGTTAGACTTTTCAAAAGAACAAATTGACATGTTTAATTTATTCTCTCTCTGTTCTGGTGTAAGATGCAATTATTCCATATTTTTCAGAAAAATGGTGGAAATGCTGTAGAATAAGTAGATTGGTTTACTAGCTGGACACAATCTAATAGTCCCCTGCATGCATGACTACTGACTTGAATTCAACTTCTACATATATTTTCCAGCTGTTATGAAGGAAATTATCTTTTTATTGCCAGTGGAGGAGACAAAATATATAACCTAATTTTTCATGTTGTACTTTCTGATTCTATGAAGTCATCTCCAGCTACATGTCAAGTCAGTGTAATTATAATCTCTACACTTTGTCACTTCAAGTAGAAATATATGTTCTTGGTCCACCTATTTCATTCCTGTTTTTCTTTCTTGTTTGTTGGTAGCTGGGATGCAGATTTGTTTCCTTTGGTTTTGAGCTCTGGCCTTACCAGATTTACTGGATTTAAAAATGAAAACAACATGCCCATTTGCATAACTTAAAAAAAAATCTCACTTATTTATACTAGTCTAATTCAGAAAACAATTACAAAAATTTAGAATGGGTTGTAATTTTAAAGATATGTTGGAGTGAAAAATATTTTTCCAAATATCATATGGAGATTTAGGATACACTTCTGTTCATAACCAATTGCAATATTTGTAAATAAAATAATTTGCAGAAGTTTCTTATACTGTATTATAACTTTATCTCAAAGAAACAAAATTTTTCCCCTAGGTATTACCAGACCTCTTAACGCTGAATGTGAAATAAATCTCAAATACTTTTTTGGATCAACAGTCAGAGCAGAGCCTGGATTGGGTACATTACTGATTATAACTCTAGTAACTAGAGAACAGAACTTGATTAATGTCATTTAAGGTCCTTGGAGGTAGGACACTTGGGGTTTTTTTTGTTTCACAAAACAGTTTAACATCTCCAAAAGTTTCGTTAGCTATTGGGTCTCCAAAATTTGGGTTCTGAGAAACGTGTCCCAATGCAGAAATCAGGTCAGGAGAAATGAATTTTCAGTGCTGGCCGTTTGAGGTGAGTCTCTGAGAATAAGGTGAGGGCAGGTATTTATATCTACATTTAGGATATGAACTGGTGATTCCTTTTAGCAACAGAGAGTTGGGTTATGGGAATAGCTTTTCTAACCAAAGACAAAGTGCTCCTAGAAGTGCAAGAGGAATTCCTGATACTATATTTATAAAGGAAAACCCTGTTAAAGCACTCTACTCTTATTTTCTCCCTACTGGGAGACCTTTACAAATCTAAGCTTTCCCAGGACTATCACTGATTCTGGCATTATTAGCTCAGACCTTTCCCTGTGACTTTCCCTAAGATTTATTCCATATGCAGAGCCTGCCTCTGCCTGGGTGAACTGAGAACATGAAACGTCTAACATTACTTTACAATCCAAGAACTAACAAATTACCCTTACTTGAATGTAATTATTATTTTTCTTTCATTCATATAGAGAAATAATGCTGCAGTACAGGACATTCCAAGTGCTTTTACTGTGAGGTCAAGTCTTGCAACAGCAAAAGGGATCTGAAAAGAAGTTGTATTTCACAGTATCTAGTCCTATTTTACCTTTCGTGCACTGCATCTTTGCTGGTCGTTTCAATTGTCTAGACATCCTGGAATAAAATTTGTATGTGTGGTTAAGACTGCAGGCATGCATGTATTTTTCTCTCCCTTTCTAACAGTAGGAAACAAGCTGAATTTGAAGTGGCTTTTCAGCACGTACTTAGCAATAGTCACTTTGAACTGTATTTTACTTTTCTAGTTACAGAGTTTACATTTTCAATATGGTATACACTAGACAAACATTATTTTGAATAAGATGTTTGTAAATTTTTTTAAACCTCAGTGTATATTTTGTGCTTTGTCAAATCAAGGAAGATTTCAAGAAATTCACTACTTCATTTTCATTCTGTGATTTATTTTTTTTCTCAAAAGTTTCAAGAGAATATGCCTCCCAGTACCTAACTGACTACCACAACATATGCCTGGATTGCTGTTTAGTGGTAGGATAAACAAAATTAATAAACAAATGAGGGGTAAAATGAATGTTAACTGTCAAAATATATAAATGTTCCTGAGCGAGGAAGGACCACTCTTGATTTATGCTCAATAGTGAGATTATCTTATGTGCCTCACAAAGGGAGAAGAGATTGAAGAAATGTAAATTCAAAAAAGTGCTTTTTAGATCTCCAGAAACTGCCAACTATCCAGAATACAACAAAGGTTGTTTTCCCATGTCACCAATAATCACAGAAGTTGTTCACAAGAAGAAATTGTCAGAGGTTATTGACTGAGGCTGCATGGTCTTCACCAAGCATAGGGGGTAAAAAAGACCAGAGAGGGAACATGTAATCAATTTGGAGAGAGCAAAGATTCTTTTCTCCACCTTTCTTTTTTAGCAAACACTTCTTTGTTTGAGGAAACCCCTTAATATTTTTTGTTTTCTTAGGTATTTGAGTAAAAACAAAAGTTGCAAGGAGAGACAAATAAAACCAGCTTAACATACATAATGAATGCTTAAGTAAATTGAATCCAAACGAGATCAGACTTATCTAAGACTTGAAATATTTAAAGTGGGATTCAGCTCCAAGGAAAGACTCAGATCAGATGCTATATATGTCTAGGTATAGTTAAGATGTGTCAGGTATCTAGATTCCAATGACAGTCAACACACTATGTTGTTCTTTTACTGCTCAGCCACTCAGCACACAACTGAATTGCACATTCAAAGGCATCTATTGTTATTCATGATGCAGTAGGCTGTCTAAGAAATCACAACAGTGCTGACAGATGCATAACAGGGTATGTATGGAAAGCATATGCCCTTCAGGGGTAGCAGCTGGTGACAAAGAATGTCTTACACATTTTGAGATGCTATGTGTGTGGGCAAACGAAAAAACCCTAGCTTCCTACTTTAGCATTATGTGATCACTCTTTGAGTCTAACAGTTGTTACCAACGGGATCCCCAGCAGTTTTAATTGTGACTTGGACACTTAGCCACTCACAAAGGTATATGTCACTTTGTGAGCTGATCTAAGCTCTCAGAACTCTTTTTGATATAGTTTTATTTTCATCATCTCTTACAAGTCCCTTTTTTTTTCATAGGTTGGTTTAGATTTGCTTTATCAGAAATGTTTCTTGGGTTGCCTTGCTGCTAAACTCAGAAATGACTGCCAAGGGATGGGCAGTTAGGTTGACAGCCCCAGAGTGTTGGAAGATATCGAGTTTTTCCCACAGTACTGGTGCAGTATCTCAGCTATGGGACATGACACAAACTCTAACTATAAACTAAACAGTTGCTGTGGGATGGCAGTGCATGTGTCACCTCTCTATGTCTTCTACTTCTGGGCATGGTGCAGTTTGCCACTCTGGAATGTTCTATTAGCATTTTCCTTTAGCATGTACTTTACAGTATAAGGTTTTTGTCTCAGAAGATCCTTCTGTTCTATTCTAAAATTTAAAAGGTCCTAATACGGGCTTAAAAATGCTAGAAACTAAGAGATTAGAAAGAATTCATAGCTGTTATGGAAGAAGGCATTCAAGTGTGCTTTCTTGTTTAGTATGTGTTTACTTTGAAGATCTTTTATTTCTCTTAAAGAATTCAGTGTAGTAGACTTTAATATTCTGCATGTTTTATTCAGCGCTGCCACTTTTTAGACAACCAGAACAAGATGTTTATCTTGATAACATTTTTATGAATTGGCTGTATAAAGCTTAATATATGCAATTGCAGATTGACTTGAGGTTATGAAAAGCATCATTTACATATTGTTTCAAAGACTAGAATGAGTCTTGTTTGACAGATAGGTTTCTGAACTAATATTTGTAGTAAATGTCCTTCTATAAAACTGAATTAAGTTACAAGGTCTGCAGATAGCACAGTAGCCAAATAGCTGTCTTCTAACAGATACTTTTGCAGTTGTGTATGATATGATATTTTTCAGTTTTCTGTTTATCATCATTTTTTTGCAATGACGTAGGGTTGCGAGAAAAACCTGCATAGTTTTCCAAACAGATTAAGTAGTTTCCATAACTATACTGCTCAAATTCTGATTTTTATTTTCAGATCTTTTCACTAGTTGAATGGGTGCTTACATTTCTAGAACAATATAGTTTATGAGCATATATTTTGTTGAGCAGCATCTGGAAGCCTGTGTAACTAGAGAATGCACAAGCATTTCAAGATGTGATAACAGAGATTCCTTTACTAGCACAATGAAAACTGACTTGAGGAATTACATGTTATTGCGTGTGATGAATATGGATATTTATTTCAGTGAATGAGACACAGAATGTCAATGTAATTTCTTTTCTTAAGAATAATCCTAGTTTCTGAAGAGTTCTAATAACTTAATTCCATGCTAAGTATGTAATAGTAACTAGATAGAGAACTGAATGAAACTGGAAGCCAAAACATTAGTTTTGTACTGTGATAAATGATTATAGAATAAAAAACAACAAAAATGATTGAAGGATTAGTTTCTGAATCTTAGTATTAATTAATCCAGTTTTTTAGCTAAAATATTTAGAGATTCACATTTAATATTATTATGCATCATTCATACAATTAACTAGTTACTTAAAACAGTTCAACTATAAGCATTAGTTGTTTTCCTTCTAATGTGCACTGAAGATTATAGTGAAAATAAGAAGATATATTATCCTAAGGGGAAGGACAACAGAGAGACAGGGTGAAAAAAAAATCATTAAAATGTTATATTCTTCAGTTTTAGATGAAAGATGAAAGAAGATCATGCAAAGAAAAAACAACTCTTTGTCTGACAGTTTACTGAATACTTTTTCTTTTATCAAATTTATATTTTATTTTTTTGTCCTAGTTTCTGGGAGAGATAGGGTTAATTCTTCCCTGCCTCTAGCAGGGGCACAGGTATTCCACCCCATGTGAGCCATGCCCAGAGGGTAGCAGGGAGCTGGCTCCCTGAAGGGGAGGGGGGACAGGAAGTGTGGGGTGTGGGGTCGGTGAAGGGTCCGGGTCTGTGGTTGGTTGGTTGGTCAGCGGTCGGTATCATAATCGTGTTTGTATCCTTCTCCATCCAAGTTACTGTTATCCTTGTTCTACTTGTTCTGTTAAACAGTTTTTGCCCCAACCCATGAGTGTTGCCTTTTTTTCTCCCAATCCTCTCCCCACCTCTGTGGGGTTTTAGAGCGAACAGGGCTGCCATGTGGTTCTTTGTTGCCATCTGAGGCTAAACCAGGACAGTCCTTTTTTTGGGCCGTCAACGTGGGGCACTCGGAGGGTTGAGACAACAAGAAAATCCGACCACATCTTGCTAAACGATTTTGCCATGTGCTTTTGTTGTATAAGTGGAATAGGCGCCGGTCACCATGTTGCTTGCTTTGTTCTCATGGCTTTTCTATGTAAATTCCTATATGGTTTATGTACTCCTTGCGATGTTGTTTATTACCTCTGGGAGGGGGATCAGGATTCTAATTTTGTTATCCTGTGTAATATCAATATATGATATGAGGGCATCACTGGTCAGAAGGTTATTGGGAAGTGTTAATGCTGTATTGCTGTCCTGCCCATATCCTGGGCACCGTCTCTCGGAATTTATTAAGAATCACACCCAACCTATGGGGGAAACAGAGGGGGATGCTCTCCCCAGGTGTCCTAACTTTTCTTTCTCATTCGGGCCAGGTGTGCCGGTTTTCCAGAATGTCAAATACTCTTGGGATGTTGAAACCAGCATGGCCTTTTTGCTTTGCCTCCTGAATGTACTACAGGTCTTGTTTGGGGTCAGACAACTATTTAAGACTACCATCCATGGGTGGCATGGAATGTGGGAGAATATGGTCAGGTATCTAGAGAGCTTTTCACCTCCACTGGTTTGGGACTTAACCTCGGAGCAACTACAGAACTCTGATAAAATGATAGAGTATTTGAAGGGAAAACGTGATGACTATTCCAAAGAGGTAGAACTCACTGCTCTGTGCTGGCACTGGCCAGTATCTACCAGACACTGCTCAATCCTGTGCAGCATCCTCAGGAGAAAGAGAGGGGAACCAGGCCCACAGGCAGTGTGGCCACTGCCACTTCTGTGACAGGTACTGTGGCTGCTCCAACCCCAGGGGTGGACACTGCAGCAGGTGTTGCAGCTAGCCCAGTTCTGGTGGCACACACAGGAGCAAGTACTGCAGGCACCCCAACCACAGTGATTGACACTGGAGATGCATCTGTAATCCAGGCTGTGCCCATATCAGTTGCCCCTATCCAGAAGAAGAAATACACCAAGAAATCAGTTTGCTTAGCAAAGGATGATGATGAACCAGGGTCATCATGAGAACAGAAGGAAGAGGTGGAACCAGCGATAGTCACCTGATCCCTGTCCCTGAGTGAGCTGAGGGATATGCAAAAAGATTTCAGCTGACTTGCAGGTGAGAACGTTGTCACCTGGCTGCTCAGATGCTGGGATAATGGGGCCAGTAGCCTGGAATTAGAGGATAGGGAAGCCAGGAAGCTGAGATCTCTGTCTAGGGAAGGGGGCATTGACAAGGTGACTGGGAAGAAGACACAAGCCCTCAGCCTCTGGAAGTGACTCCTGTTAGGTGTGCAGGAAAGATACCCCTTCAGTGAGGGTGTTGTAAGTCATCCAGGCAAGTGGACCACCATGGAGAGAGGTATCCAGTACCTGAGGGAGTTAGCAGTGCAGGAGATGATTTATTATGACCTGGATGATGCACAGACACCTACAGATCCTGATGAGATCACTGTACAAGGCCCATATGGCAGAAGTTTGTAGAGAGTGCACCGTCATCATACACCAGCTCGCTGGCAGTGATGGAATGTAAAGGTGAAGAGGGACCAACAGTGGATAAGGTGGCTGCCCCACTCTGGTGATATGAAGAAAGTTTGTCCTCCGCTCTTGTCTCAGCTGTGGAGAAACTGTCCCAGAAGGTCCAGCAACTTGAAGAGAGCATGTCCTACTCCCCACCTGCACAGGCCAGCATCTCAGCTTTTAGGAGCAGGCGTTTTCCCACTCAAGAGAGAGAACACAGAGGATACACACCACAAGGCACCCTGTGGTCATACTTGGGTGATCACAGAGAGGACATAAGGAAGTGGGATGGACAGCCTGCTTCAGTCCTATGGGCACAAGTACAGCAGTTGCAATGGAAAACAACCATGAAGGGGGATCCCTCTTGGAAGAGTGCTGCCCCAGTTTCCAGTGGGCAGTTCCCCAGATAGAGTAGAAGGCTTGATTTTACTTCTGATCCTCCTGAAGTGACCTCTTAAGTCTTTTCCACAAGAAGTGAGTAATGTGTATTATGACCGGTATTAGAGGGGCCCTGCCTCCAGCCAGGTGGAGGAAAGGGACAACCAGGTGTATTGGACTGTGTGGATTCGATGGCCTGGCACATCAGACCTACAGGAGTAGGTCTACGGCTCTTGTGGACACAGGTGCCCAGTGCACCTTAATACCATCAAGCGATAGAAGGGCATGACCCATTTGCATTTCTGGAGTGACAGGGGGATTCCAAGAGTTGACTGTACTGGAGGCTGAAATGAACCTAACTGGGAATGAGTGGCAAAAGCAGCCCATTGTGACTGGCCCAGATGCTCCATGCATCCTTGGCATAGATTACTTCAGGAGAG